>JAIPRN010001699.1:0-10818 GCA_025469175.1 Geopemphigus sp. TES_GeoC_2020
TATATTTTCAAAAATAGTACGTAAGACTTTCTCGTCTTATTTTTACGTAAATATATAGGTAATTAAGACGTTCGTTTTCTTTTTTTTATAAAAAACAGTTCGGCACAAAAAATTATCGTATAGACGATAAATAAGGTTTTAACATTTTTAATACCGACGCGTTATTCGTATTATCGAAATCGTTACTGTATCGAACGAATTTCAAAAACATTTACTTACGTTCATTATGACCGCTTTAAGTTAGAAAATTAATCGCCGATAACCAGCGTTTTTAAAAATGGCCGAGGCAGTGCGTGCGCAGTATCTGCCGCTACCGTATATTTACGTCTACGAACCGAACGAAGTTGGACGAAGATTGCCCGTTAATTTTCGTACTCTGTAGCGTGCCCGTTGTCGTCCACACATTTACCGATATAACCGAGGGATATAAATCCCTTATATTCTACAAACTCGAAACGTTGAACGACCTAAATGGAGTGGTTAATCCAAATATCGTGACGTTTGTCGTTATATGTATGTATACCTGTTGCGTTAACCGACGTTGTAGATCAATTTGTCGCGTTCAAAATTGAATTATCTAATACACGCACGGTTTTTCATTGCCATATAAGGTACACGTCGGATACGACTACGTGTGTGTACACATACGTAGTTAGGATAATCGCGTATTATCGTTTTCGTTCGTCAGAAGTCAACAATTTTCGTTTATTTTCGGCTCTTCTCGTTATCAACCACCCACAAGATGACAAAATCAATCGGATCTCTCGACGACGACGACGATAATGATTAATATAATATATAAATATCAACGTGTATCGCAAAAGTCGATAGTTGTTATAACATAACAGCGTTTCATATATATGTATACCCCTGCTTACAAACATGTATATACACGTGTATATTGTTTTGTGTAGACGCGCATGCTCGAGAGTTTTTCATGCGCAAATGGTACGAAGTTTTTGGTTTTCCTTTGGGACGGCGTACTGACTACCGGTATACACGGTATTATAATATACACGCGGCGGCGAAATGTTTATATAATTTCCGCGATTCCCGCGAGCATTTCGCTCGCGTTTAGGCCGATCAAATCCCGTGGTCCGAATACACGACGTGTTTGGCCGCGATGCGGCCGAAATGGTTGTTGTTCGCCCGGCAGGGTCGTCGTCATCTCCGTTTTAAAAAAAATGTCAGTCGCCGCACCGGATCGTATATAATTACAATTACGTAATACGCATTTTTCGTACGCCTCCCCTACCCTACGCGTTACACTATATATTACGTCGTAATGTAGTCCTATAAGTAGGTACCTACACTGTACACTCTCTAGTCATTCTTCGCAATAAAATATAAATTACGATACGACGATGTATATATATGTATGTATCGTAACAATTCGATGTCATTTGTTTGGAATCAGACGACGTTTTATAATTACTATACAGATTCCGTATTTAATGATCGCTAGTAAGTGTATTAATTATAATTAACAGATATGATTTCATCCTTCGGCGAGATAATCGTTTTTATTATATAATGAACTTTAAGTACTATTTGCCAAATATACGTCGTATTATACGCTCTATACGAATATACTATATATGCTATAATATATAATAATTGTCCACAAGTAGTTATTATTTAACGCTTACTATATCATATATATTCATTTTATGCAGCGTGCATAAAGAGTAAGAGTACAGTAAGAGTATTTTTATAATTTGACTATAGACATTTTGTCGACGGAGATTTATTTATCATTAGTTATTTATTTCCATTAAATTCACGAAAAAATAATACGTCAACCGCGACGTGGCGAACTATTGATTTCGGTATTGGTTTTCGTTAAACAGCCCAACAACCGCCTGAATGAAGTTGTATAA
Source organism: Geopemphigus sp. TES_GeoC_2020 (assembly GCA_025469175.1). Taxonomy (NCBI): domain Eukaryota; kingdom Metazoa; phylum Arthropoda; class Insecta; order Hemiptera; family Aphididae; genus Geopemphigus; species Geopemphigus sp. TES_GeoC_2020. The sequence continues at coordinate 1,881 of JAIPRN010001699.1, forward strand.
TAATTGAATACGAAATATGTTTACTGTCCACGGAACATTCTATAATTTATAATCAATAAATAGCAATAATCGATTCCGTTTTATTGCGTTATGGCTTGTGTGACGGTATAAATTATAATTTTTTTTTTATTCAGTTCTTAAGAAAGTAACTGTCGGTAATGCAATAATACGTTTCTCTGTATTACATTTTCGCAATACTCAATTGGTGGGAAAACTATTTAAATATTTTAAGTATTTAGTGGCTTAGAGAACGATGGACATATAAAAACATTTTCGTTATCCTTTATCATTTGTTGTATAACGAACAATAATTATTTTAACGTGCCTAAATACTAAAAAGACTAATAATTTAATAATGTCTTTTTATACTATTTAACTATTTATCCAATAATAATCATTATATATACAACTAACAAGTATATTCAGTTTTATACGGGTTGGATTGATTTTTTTTCGACTATTTTAATATCAATTTTTTTTTAGTGATATATGCTGATACTTAATATTCAAACGTATTTACTCGAAAATAATTGGAAATTAGTAAATATAAATAATAAGGAAAACGCGTCGAAACTTATGAATTATGTATTATAATATAATAATTCTAAAAGAGATTTTATTTTTGAGAATAATTGACGCTACAATTAGTTGTCCCCAACAACTATAATTGAAAAATCATTATTTTTTATCTTCGGCTATCTTACAAGAATGATACAACGAACTGAAAAATAATCTGCGATACTCCTTGGGTCTCTGTAGAATCTATTGACACAACTTTTATCAAAATCGGTCGAGTGGTTTTCGACATTACTGCGTACAAACATCTTGTTTTTCACTTACATACATATATTTATACGATTTACGTGTAAATATCAATGGGATAGTATAAATGTATATGGAGAGAGAGTATAGTTTTACTTTAAGAGACGGTACCTTACAATGACTTCAAACTTATCAGGTTAAAGATTAGGTAATAATTAGTTAATAATTATTATAGGTAAATTAAAAAGCAATTGACGTTTTTAAAGACTTGGATTTTTTCTTTTAAAAACAAAATAAACGCGGGAAATACAAAATAATTATCAAATGATTAATTCTTTCAAATTTGTTCAATATAGAGACAATTTGTTGATCGATTACACTAGGAAGTTAATTTATTCGTTTCTGTCGAATATACGACAATTTGAGAAAACGATGGCGTTACTAGAAGAACTTCAGGATGTCTATGGTATGTATGTGACTTAGTACTTTTTAATGGTACGAAGAAGAATCGATCGAAAAAACTGTGGAACGTCTAAAACGTTAATACATAAATTCCATTTACTTAAAAAGCGTTAAAAGGATATTTAAAGTTTTCTAACGTGGTTTGTTTTGACTTATTGATTCCTCAGCATTAAACACTAGTCTAACAATTGCATAAATTTTACAACCGTGCTTGGCGTTTTTACGGATAAATTCTTCTTTAAAACTAAAGACGATTAAAAAAAGACTAAGAACAATAGCGACTAAAAAAATGTCGGAAATTCGTTCGATAATAGGTCGAGATAATGACGTGCAACGTGATAAAATATTGCGACGTTACTTCGAACAAAACACGATATTTACTAAATATTTATAAAAATAGACAACGGTAATTTTTTTTTTTTAAACGAAATTCGTAAAAACTCAAAACTATAATCGTTTTACATTACCGGTATTTTCGGTTTTGAGAGGAAATGATTGTCTTAGTACGATTATTATCTTTGACGCGTGTCATCGAATACGTTAAACAATTTATTAAAATAATATATACAACGATATCGTATAGAATAATCGTTGGAATGACAGCGTTAATTAATTAAACAAACGTTATATTCTACATCTACCTAGGTTATAATACAGGGGATAAAAATATAATTTTTATATATTGTATCAATAATATAAAAATAATAACGTTTTACACAATTCCGATATGAAGTAAAAATTACGCTCTACGTTAAACTCGTATTTGTTAATTCGATTATATATTTTTTTCTAATTTGACGGGCCACTTAATTTTTTTTTTTAAATTTAAGGCTCACGAATTGTCGCGTTTATAAAAAGAGTTGTCCACTTTTAAACGTAAAAATCGCGATTTTTGAACAATCGCTTCGCTTTTCGAATTAAATTGAATTTAAATACCGTCGTATAGAGTTAAAGTATGGAAATAAGTAACTTATTAAAAGTTAATTTAAAAAAAAAACGTTTATTCCTCGAATAATTTAATCGAAATTAACTCGTTTCAACGCGTCAACGCTTAAGTCTCGATTTTGGGAACGAGATTGTATTCAATAAAAATAGTATCGATTTTAAGCGTTCATTGTATATTGTATAACGTTTACGGATATATATCGTGTGGCGTTTTCAAAACGGTAAACGCGGATGGTGCGTTTGTATAACGCATTACGCGAACACCGGCCACCAAGCAGAAAGAACTCCCCAATTTTTGAGGGCTTTGCTAGGATCGTAGTGGGGTGTAACAGTAAAGAGAGACTACTTCGTCCGACAGCTGTTCCCATGACGTTTTCGGTTTATAGTTTGGTTAGAAGGGCGTTGCACGTCGCGTTGTCGAGGGATTAATTCAAAACGCAGGCGGCTGTTCGCCGGTAATGTCGCGCGGTGTGCCGTAGGCGTTCGCTTCGCGCTCAGCCAAATCTTCTAACGGTCACGCCATTTCTGATGGAACGAGTGTCGAGCTTCGGAAAAATAAGTTCCGTTTTTTAAAACGAAGCCGACCGGTCGATTTCAGACCCTCGATAAGCCCGGTAAATGACGTCGTCCTTTCTTCAACGAAGCAATCTCCACAGCGTTTTGTACGTAAACGTGCGAACGCCTCATGATTTATCCGACCGAAGCGTTTGGAGGATTTCAAACTCAAAATGTACTTCTACAAAATTATATTGAGATCTCGTTCAGGAACGTTCCCCCTTAGGCTCATGTAAAACTACTAGAATAGGCTTTTTAAAACTACATTACGTATACTGTTCAAAAGTAAATATTTTCTATCTTGCTTAGTTCGATTCTTATTAGTATTTATAATTGGGAGAATTTTTTTCTGCAACACCCTGTATACATGTGTATGTTTGTGTTTGACGCCTACAGAATATAATAAAGTGGTATTACAGGAAAAAAAGAAAAAACTTAAAAAGGTTTTCAATCCTAATTTTTTCATTATTTACATTACCTTTACACATTGAGAATTGGAGAATACGGGTCCTATTATCTTTTTTTTATGTAAATTGCGTTAAAATTGTTTTTTAACAAGTTGAGCAAAAACGAATTTATTTGTAATCAATATTTTCCTCCTATTTATTTAAAATATATAATTATTTATTTATAGTAGAAATTAGGATTTATCACAAATAATATCGGTTTTAATTAATGAAACCAATTATTACTTTTAAATATTTTTAGATAATCAAAATAATTGGTTTTGTAAATTAAACTTATAACGATTCGAATAAGAATTATCAAAAATTTTAAATAAGTTGTTTGGTTTTTCTCGATGTTTACTATTTTTTGCGTATAAATACTGTTACTATTTTTAACGTTGTATATTTTGTATTTTCAATTTCGCACTATCTTAAAATAATATTGGATTGCAAATAACATAGCATTATATCAGTGTTAATTTATTAGTACATTTTATATAAAAATTGGACGCTAACTAAACGTCTATTAAGTTGAGATACTTTTTTTTATAGTTATATAATGTACTATTTATACAATAAAAGTGAGAAAAAAAAAACAAAAAACAAAAAAGGAAAATTAAATTAAATCCTAAAACCTGAATCTAGGAAGTCGATATACTCATAAAATAAGATTCGTTTTTGTCCAATAATTACTCAACAAATTTTTTCCAATAACAATTATATACATATCTGATCTTTTATATGATATAAGTTGTACTTATTATATTATTATTCGTATATAAAAAATTAATAAATAATTATTAACGAATATAATAATTTAAATACTCAAAATAAAACTAAGTTTTAGGACTTAAATTTCGTTTTTGTAAAATAAAATACATATATACCTAGGTATAATATCTTTATTATATAATTTCTAATTTTAACATAAAACTAAAGCATTAATACAATACAATAATACTTATTAAAAATGTATATACGTACTAAGTATTTAGAATAATTATTTTTGTAGAATATCTGGATAAAAATATAAATAACATAATTTTAGTGATATTGGGATCGAGTTGTCAAAATAATTTATTAAATTAAGTACGTTATAATTGTATACTTTGTACTTGAGTAATAATTTTGAAAAATGTCTATAGAAACTATATTTATGTTTATAAAAACTATAAACACTTAGTTTCTAAATTATACGGTAAATACAGGTAAGCATGTGCAGTTTTTCTTGGTAGGAAAAGCAGTAAACTTCGAAATTATTTTAAACATGATATAAATTATGATTTGATAGTATTTTTATTTTTTCAATTTTCTTAAAAATATATAATTAGTTTAAAATCGTAACATAAAAAGAATCATAAACGTGATTTATTTATTAAAAAAAAATAAAAATAACGCGTAGTATTCAGTGGCGTGCATAATGGAGAAAGGATTGAGAACGTTTAAAATCGACCATCGTGCAACGGCTTTTTAAAAAAAACTTTATACTACCTATTACTCGATGAAGTTCTATTCGAATCTATTAACTAATAAAATCGTATATAATTATTTTTCAAAAACGCGGTCGATGATTCGAGTATTGAATTTTTATGTGGGAGCTCTGCCACTCACGGACATTCATTCTACTTAAATTTTGCATCCTTGTTTCCCTCTCCTTTTGGAATTAGTAAAATTGGTAAATGTTACGGGCTGTTAAATTAACTACGAAATAAAAATATTCTGGCAATTCCGTTGGGCGCTTTTCGACATCAACCGGTTTCGTGTTTTAAAAACCGTGTATATATTCATTTCGTCAATAATCAACCGTATAGTCCGTTGCCTATTAACTTACATATTTAAAACGTCTTAAATAAAATGGATAACTACTAATGATTTATTTATAGTCGTCATTTTGAATTATTAGACGAATATTAAAAAGTTCCAATGACGACAAAGCTTTATTACCAATGTTACCACGTATGTAATACATAGTGGTAGTGTATAAAAACCGTTTACCATAATATCAATCAGTATTAAAATTGACGCGCATAAGCTATTTCGAACTCGATTTCGAAGAAATAGTTCGTTAAAATTGTGAATTACGCGATGGCCAATTTCATCGAGTCGAATATACCGCGATCTATTGGCGTAACAAAATTAGCTATAATAACCTACGTGTAGTAAATGGGTAAAGCATGCTTGATGATTCCAAAACTTAAAATATTAATCGTGGACCGTAAACACGGTACCTACGTCTTATTTCTATTTCTACGACAAAGTGAAATAGATACGGAAATGCCAACAATAAGTTAAGGCAAATTAGTAATTATCGTATTAAACCAGTGTGCAACGAACGTTCCGTAATAAACCGGCTAAATTTAATAATTTATATATATATCGGGGGAGGTGGTACGATTGTAGATATGCTATTGTATATTTGCGAACGATCGCGTCTGATCATTCAATCGAGAATAAATGATCGAATATTGTCGGCGATTGAGATTTTGTTGTATTTCGTCTTTATGGATAATTGTCCAGGATATAAATATTTTCGAGTATATCTACAAAAAAGTACACAGGAGTGTATACGTAATATAACTGGTCGACGAGTAAAGAAAGCGGCCAAAATCAGTGGAATTAATCGATACGAAATTTTGAAACACGATAATTACGGATACTAAATACTTATATAATACGCGGAATATTAATAAATAATATATATACATATATAACGCGTTACAACGCGCATGCGTGAAACGATGTAAACGGCGAGTGTACGTACGAATATTTCGATTGTTGTTCACCAACGCCCAGCGGCCCTCCCAAATAACAACCGTCAATGGTTCCGTGGCGTATTTACCTCCTCGTAATACTTACGTGCGTATACTTCGAACGTGTTCATAAAATTTCACCCCTACACAGGACCACCCTGTTGTTCGTCCCGGTTTACAAACATAACGGAACGCAAATGTAACGAACAATAACGGTCGCGGGAATATTAAAACGCGGGACGAGGAAATTTTTTTCGACGAAACACGTACAATAAAATTTTACGAACACAACACACGTCAAATATACCGTCAGTATAGTAAATATGGTACAGTATTATGCGTGTTAACATTTGCCAAAACCATCTTTGTAGGCGTGAATATAGAAAAAAACGTTTTAAGACACATATGTACATTTCTGGATATCGAGTAAACGACGAAAACGTACGATTAGACAATAATTAGTTACATCGTATTATTATTATTCCGGGAGTTACATTTCTCGCACTGGGTACAACAGTTATTGTCGTAACATCGTATAATTATGTAACAATAATAAAACGAGTAAAAAATGTAAATAACGAAGGTCCGTCGCCGACCGACCTTCCGTCGCGCCACAATCATTACGAACGCGGGCTTCGGCGTAGTAATGAAGACCGTAACGACGTTTTAAATTTCCTCGACATACCGTTTTATAACTTCTTTGGAAAATCGATGATTGTGGCAACACACGGTGGTAGCGGCGACGGCGGCGGCGGCGATGACGACGGCAGCGACCGGCCGGCCGGCCGGCCGGCTGGATTGTTGCCTACTGGAATCGTAAAAGTAAACCGTTACGCGGCAAACGAGTTATTAGATCGTTATTATTTGTGCAATACACCACGATAGGTTCGATGAGTGAAAAAGTCGTCGCACGTGCAATCGCGTACATACGCGCGCACGCACATATCATTATGAAACTACAATAGGAGGGGGCTGTTCGATACGAAATAAATGGCGGGTAAATGAAATCAATGATCTGCGGCGTTGGTTATGCGGGTGGTACACGAAAACGCGCGTGACATACGAGGCAGAGTTGTAAAAACAACAGCGATAATGACAACGCGCGTCGGCGGTAATCGATCGCAACGGTGTAAAACAAAAAATTAGTTCAACGACGGCGATGTTTGAAAATAGAACTGTAAGAATTTAACGATATTTTGACGGTCGTAAATTTGAATTTTAATCGTTTCGTTCTTAATTTTTGAATGCTCGTTATAACGTTAACGTACGACAGTTAGTTGCCATTCGTTCATATAGTTTATTGGTATTACGGATATGTACGTAACGGGATCGATAGTTAATTATCACGTCGATAATAATCGTCGCGATTATACGGCTCCCGTCTTCGTGGTGACCGGATTTATGTGTAAGGTGATCGAAGTGACGATGGAGGGCGTTATGTGAATGATCTACGTGAAACGTTCGTACAAATTGATCGATAAAAACGATAATAATGTATGACGATGACGGCCTGTATGGTCGAGGTTGGAGATAACGATGACGAAAAGTGCGCGACACGTTTTCGTCGTACGCTGTACACTTGTTCATAATTTTGGTACTTTTATCGAACGATATTATTCACCGTTTTCGTCGATTTGAAACGATATGTGGTAATAGAACAAACAAAAACGACGATTTGAAAGAAGTTATCGTAACGTTAATGACGATACTATTTAATCAAGGGTGTTTCGCTCCGCGTAATATCGTTTTCAAAATACGTTCAGTGTTTTGAATAAGTATGGAAACACGGTGCACACCGGCTTCCACAACCACCACCACCACCACCACCACCACCCCCAACGACACCGCCATCGACGTTGAGCCACCAGTGCGCGTGTGATATTTTTCTTGCTCGATATTAACGCCAAAAGCGTCCGCGTGGTCGCGCTGTCGATTGCTTTAATCTCAACACCATTGCCGTGGGCCACCCGTTTTAATCTCAAACCCCTCTCGATTTTTCACGAATTTGGTCCACAATTTGTTTAAAAACGCGTAAAATAACGAAATCGATTTGGAAAATCACGCGAATAATTTAGCTATCATTATCGGGGTTTTAAATGACCAAAAACGATCGGAAACAATAATCGAAAAATCGGCGACGGTCCGGCCCCACTAGCACGCGCCATCTTCACAAACAAAGAACACCGCTGCTCAGGCCGTATTCGCTGCGCGTTTGTCTGCCCGTCCGTGTGCGTCTGTTTGCTCCCCGTGTCGACCCGCGTGCATACACCTATTCGGTTTTTAGTTCTTTCACACGATTATTTCCGTCCGTAACTTACGTACCGAGTTTTCTTATCCGCGTCTACTCGTGCTCCGCGCATCGGTTTGTTTCACGTTTTTTAAACGTCGCCGATTAACTAATTTTTAGTATTTTTTTTTTTTATTAATATAAATTATTATTTTTACCAAAACAAAACCCAAAATGAGTACGAAAGAAGCCAAGAATGACGTTGCTGTAGAAAAAATCGCAGAAAACGACGTTGTAGACGCCAAGGCCGACCTTAAGGGAACCAAAAGAACGGCGGACGTAAATATTTCTTATTTTTGTTCATTATTTTATCGAAATTATTTAAAACTTCTAATATATTTAATTTAAAATACGTGATATTACGTAATAATTACGTTAGTGATAATAATAATAGTAATTTGCGCGTATTGTCCGTATTCGACTTGTACATAAATCGCGCGGTTTTCGAAATAACGTCGAACCGCCGTAGTCTCACCATTACCGCGTTGCCGGTTACCGGCTTAACGCTGCGTGGATTGCACATGCCCGCCATTTTTGACTCGGCTCGCCATATTTGTGTCTCCTAACACCATTCGCCCACGCCGTTTTTAAATTTTTATTCGTTTTCTTATTTTCCGTTGGTGTACCCTTAGCGGTGGTTATTCCACCGGTGGACGCGTCTTAAGTTATTTTCACGTATAACGTTACTTACTAGGCCGTATACTTTTCGTCATCGGTCCTACGTCTTCGTT
>JAIPRN010001699.1:10918-40804 GCA_025469175.1 Geopemphigus sp. TES_GeoC_2020
CGAAATTATTTAAAACTTCTAATATATTTAATTTAAAATACGTGATATTACGTAATAATTACGTTAGTGATAATAATAATAGTAATTTGCGCGTATTGTCCGTATTCGACTTGTACATGAATCGCGCGGTTTTCGAAATAACGTCGAACCGCCGTAGTCTCACCATTACCGCGTTGCCGGTTACCGGCTTAACGCTGCATGGATTGCACATGCCCGCCATTTTTGACTCGGCTCGCCATATTATGTCTCCTAACACCATTCGCCCACGCCATTTTTAAATTTTTATTCGTTTTCTTATTTTCCGTTGGTTTACCCTTAACGGTGGTTATTCCACCGGTGGACGCGTCTTAAGTTATTTTCACGTATAACGTTACTTACTAGGCCGTATACTTTTCGTCATCGGTCCTACGTCTTCGTTTATTTTCAAACGGTCGATAGAACCACCGCTATCGTTCGCCATATATCCCAACAATGATTCGACGACGCGCGCCGTTTTGTTTCCGGCACACGGGCCGCCACGGCGGTTGTTTACCCGGTCTCATTGTAACCCCTCTTTCCCGCCCGCTCGTCTACCGCGTCGGCGTCATACAGCGGCGGCACCCCCGCCATTGTCGCTGCCACCGCACTATTCATTTCTCAATATCTCGTTACGTTTCGTACGTTTGCTGCTATAACTCTGCGCAAAATTGACTGCGGAATATCGCCTTCGCCTTTTTGCACGACGTTTTTATTCGTTACGTTTACGACGGTCGACAGCCGTGTTTGTTTACCGGCTCGTCGGCGAGTTTATTTTATTAACGCGCGCACGCCGTCCTCAGTTTTCCGTAACGAATATTGCCGCCGTCGGTGGCGTTCTTGTGTGTTCGGTGGGGGCGGGGCGGGGCGGAGGAATCGTAACCGTCCGTCGCGTCTCGTCTTTCGGACGCGTGTTTTCCGCGCGCGTAATGCGAAACGAGACCATTTTTTAATATTTGGGGGGGCGGCGGCGGCATGGCGCGTGGCGTGGATTGTTATTACATATTGTAAAACGTGTGGTGCCGCCGTTTCTCCACATATCTGAAAACGCACACTTTGTACTACCGACGCCATCATTTGTCAGTTAACGTGGCGGCTTGCGTGCGTGTTTCTTTTAGGCTATACTTACTACCACGTTTTCGTCCATGTTGTCTACGCGTATCGATGGCTACGAGTGTGTGTTAATACTTGATAATTATCTTTTATCGCCCTCGACACAGTATGCTAGCCAGTAAAAAAATAATGCCTTGAAAGATAAATTATAAATACTTAGGGTGTAATTATGTACATCCAGAAGTGTTCATTTATGTTTTTATTATTAATTATGGAATATTTCTGCGTATTATTTTCGTGTATTAGACATAGTACACATAAATAAAACTTGAGAAAGTGTTAATGATATGATATATTATGATAATTATAGGAAAAATCAGAAGAAGTGAAAAAATTGAAAAAAGAAGAAAATGGAGAAGAAGACCTTGATGAAGAAGAAGAAGCTGAGGGTGAAGAGGATGAAGAAGAAGAATTTGCTGAAGGTGAAGACGATCTAGATGAAGCTGATGGTATATTGGAATGTTTTCCTTACAATTTACGTTTATTATTAAAACGTGTATTCACAGGTTGTTCAGAAGAAGATGAAGATGATGTCGATGGTGTAGAAGAAGATGATGATGATGTGTAAACTGACAATGTACAATTGAACAAGTCTCTTAATTTTATATAATTTATACATAGTACCGCATGTACTCGGTAACTCCGTTTGATAGAATTGATTTCAAAATGTAATTTTTTTTTATACATATGTAAAACAAAGCTTTTTTGCTACTGAGTGACTTAAGACAAAATTGGATTTTTTTTTAAAATTTTAAACACTATATTCCTACTAATTTGTCTTGTGTACATGTTCTAAGTCTCTAGTCACTCACTATCAGTCAAGTTTTGAGCATGTACTTTTGAAAAAAAGTTTCTAAACTTTAGGTAACACTTGACTGGAATACTCTTAAAACTAACTCGACCACCGATAATTTTACACACTAGGTTTTTTTTTTTACAACAGTTGACGCAATAATTTTTTTTTAATAACAAAATACAATTTATGTATAAGTAAATAATATAAATATTTACAAAATATAAAATTGAAACACTAAATTATAATTTAGTTAATAGGTTTGTCTTCTAATATATATATATATATATAAATATATATATATATATATATTATCATTTAAAATTAAGCTACTTTTGTATAAAATTTTGATTAAATGATAAGATAATCAATAAGTATCTCGTGTTGGTTTTTATTTTGTATTCTCAGCGTGTTTCAAAGTTTAGGATTTTTTTTTTTTTTTGTTTCTCATTCCAACTAATGAATTTTTAAGAACTTTTTAGCTACTGAAAATATGTTTTAAGTTTACATTTAACATTAAATAAAGGAAAGTGTAATGTCAATTTATTTTATCCCATTAAAGTAAAATAAGTATATATATATATATATATAATATATATGTGTGTCTTACCAATTTTTGTTAGACAGTTTGTAGTTAACAATATTAATTTTTCGTTGTAAATAATTTATTCTAGTACAAAAGTGTTTGGATTGTTAATATTCTTAATACATATTGTCAGTTGCTACGGCTCAGCATTTAGTTTTTATTCGTTTTAATTATTACTTATGTAAAACAATTCTTTGGTTTAATAGCATTTGTATGTTGAACGATTTATGTCTTAAGGTTTAATGTGGTAACCTTTGGTGTAAACAGCATTAAGTGTTTTGCTGTCAACTATTGTTGTGTCCAGTTACTGAAATGTTTATTGGGAGCGTTGAAAATCCTCTCTCTGAATATTTATTAAAAAGGGTGTCTTATGTCTTTGTGTGGCATTTGACTCGTACAATTTTCCTAATCGCAACTAAATGGTAAAATAGTATCGGCGGCTGAGTACTTGGTTATGTATTAATTGGATTTGGTATTATAATAATAAGTAACGACTAATAAAAATGACTAAGATTTATTTTGTTATTTCGTATACAGTTTTTTTATTTATTTTTAAATAAGAATGTTAGGGTATAGCGTTCAATATGAACCGTATTTACGACTGATATCCGAATACAAATAGTAATTATCGATATTTATTTTTATTCGTTAATTATAATTTTACATTTTTACACTTAGCAAATTATTTACGTAAGAATTTGAAAAAAAACCAGCTAAGTTAAGAATTGGTATACTTAGTGAAGAAGTTGGTCATTTTTGTAAAATTGAATTGTACAAGACTTGTAAACTTAAATGTTAAGTTAGAAAATATTTGATATATACGGTGAACAATTCCAGTATGCGATTTTAAGTAATTTATTAAATTTAACAATAAAATTAATATACATTTATTAAAACGTCATCTTGTATTTTGTACACAAACCGCTATTTGTTTTTAAAGGATTATTTTTTTCTCCGCGAATTTGACATAGATTTTTCATCGCCTTGTTTTTCAATTTAAGTTTTTGTATTATATCAGTCATACACTTCAATTGCTAAAAAAAAATATATATATATATATATTTGTATAATACAGCGTTGGAATCCGTTATTAATTTTTATTATAATTTTACCAGAGTTTTTCTGTCGATAACATTTAATAAGCGTGTAACGTTATACGTTTCAGAATTCCTGCTTTTCAATTCGTTTAATTCCAGCGACTAATTTTTTTGAACAAAATTTACAACAAATTAATATTAATTTTCTGCCAGTTAGGTACGAACGAAAAATGGGTTACTATTTGTTCGTATAGTCCAATAGCGTTTATAATTCGGCGCGCGCAACTATTCGACCCGTTTTTTTCGTCGCTGTTTTAACTATGTATTTAAAATAGTACGATACAGAGTGATTGTGGCTCGTAAGTAATTACGTATTTGTTTCGGTAATAAAACTGAAATTAGAGAAGAGTAGTATATATATGCGCGTGTGTGTATCGATTACTTCCTCCATTATTAAAGTTTACCGTGAGAGTAGTACGTGTAACTTCGAAAGAGTTTTTCTCGATATTCGGAATTGATAATCAAAAAACAAAAGCGGTTTTTCAGCAGACCTACTCGACTAAAGGTTTTTTATTTTCGAAGTTAATTACGTTTGTACGTCGTATATGGTGGGGGGGGGCGCTGCTACCTACGAAAACGATACCGTCGATTTTACGATTAAAACGAGTGTAATATATTATTGTTGCGATTGAAATTTCGGAGTACGTAAAATCAAAAATAATTTGAACTATACGCGGTAACGGGTGTGAACACTCTATACGTGTTGGGTGATGTAACTTCAAGATTTGAGATAGCGGACCGAAGTTTTCGATTTAAACGGACGCGACATTTCGATTGTTGGGCGTATTATTTTAATGACCCGGACGTAAATGTTTTTCGTTAATTCTTGGGCATTTTTTTTTTTTACCGCACACTGTTCTCGATCAATATTTAGGGCTGTAACATTTTCGTATTAGTCCCTTAAAAATAAACGAGTAAAAGATGTTTTATACATTTTACGTCAAAACGAAAAGCTACACCGGACATACTTTTGTTTCGTACGTTTTCGTATCTTTTTTTACTTAGGGTATGTTTCTCTCAATTTTTTTTTTCTAAATATTTCGTCATTATGATCGTTTACAATTATTCCTTCTTTTTTTTTTCGTATATTTAAAGAGTTCTAAAAAAAGTTCGATTAATACTTTCTCCGTCGACGCTTTTTTGTTTTACTAAATAACGTACAACAAACCTAACACGTTTGATAAAGGGCCGGACGAGAAGACTATTTTAAGAAACGCGTCAATTTGTAGTATAATACGCTCCCGGCGCGAACACAACAAAGTATTCGAAAATGTTAAAAGAATCGGTCAACAACAATTCCGAGGGGCGTTTATATTTTTAAGCGCGCGTTTGGTGATTTATCAGGGAGAGCTGTTCACCAAGAGTGTAAACTTGACCACGACTTTCGTGACATTTCGATGTTTAAGTTGGATATTGAGTACGATATTTTTGTAAGTTCTCGATATAAATAACCCCGGAGCGACGATCGAAACGATTTTACTCGACATTAGCCGGAAAATCGGAATACATTTTTGTCGCGCGTCGAAAACAATTCAAAAACCGGGCGTGGCCGTCCTCCAAGTGTTTGTGGCGGTCTCTCCGAGTCAAACACGCCGCTGGTTACGGTATATTCGACCGAAATTCGAAAGCTTTATCACAGTGTGAATAGCTGGAAGTCGTTAAATATAAATAATACGTGGACCGCGCGAAATACACACAATCGTATATATATATACCTTCCTCTTGCAACGGTCGTGTAGTCGGAAACGAAGCGATACAAATATGTTTTTGTAACGAACTAACGCGTAAATCGGTTTTTTTTTATTACAAAACCGCGTGTTCTGTTTCGAAGTAATTTCTCGGAAAAATCTGTCCGATTTGGCCAAATTTGCGTTCGATCGTCGAACGTTTTTGTTTTTAAAATGTACGCGAACTACACGCTTCGTCCGTCTGTAATTACACTACCGTCGCGCGTATATCGGTCGCGAATGGCGACGATGGCGGTACACAACAAATGCCGTACACGGTACGAAGACGTAGTACGGATGGTCTCTTTCAGACGACTTGTAGGGCGTAACATCGATTTACGTCATTTAATACGAAGATTGTCCAACGAAAATTGTCGTGTACGCGACTTGCGTGGCGAACAGCTAGGAAATGAGGCGATATTAAGCGCTATTAAGGAAAACGTTCTACGGGAAACTTAAAATAATCGCGCGTTTCGACGGAATTATATTAATGTTCGTCCGTCCGATCCGTGTTTTTATTCGCTTTATTCGTTCACAAAGCAAAACGAGTTTTACAATACGGTCGGTTTAAAAACTGACACCAATACCGTATATGATACCCGTCGAAAATGTACCTTTCAAAGTTACAGCGGGGACGCACGTAATAACTGGAAGGTGTATTTTTTCTTATTTCGCTTCAACGTAATTACGAGAAAATTATTGAAAATAAATTACGTTTCGAACGGGAGCCAATAAAATCAAAAATCCAATCGGCCATGTAGTAAACAGCAGGGTAGAATAGCGAAAAATGTGTGCCGCGAACGATTCGATAAAAAAGTAAACGAACATATTTTTGGGTAACCGACGGGTGTAATTTTAAAATCGCGTAAGACGTTAGGAAAAATGTATTCGAATTTATTTACAACGGAATTCCCCGAAAGCGTTTTTATATTACTAGTTACGGTTAAATACGTACTTGAGTGGTAGCGATCCTAGTTAAATGTCGAATTATGTTCGAAGCTTCTTTTAGTTGCGAACTCGCTATTTTCTCGACCACAATCATTCGCGAACTTTTCAATTTTAAATTTACCTTCAAATCCCGAATTTCATTTTTCAAATTAACCTCAGTATCTGAAAAAATAAAAATTACGTGCTTACGAGTATTAGGCGTCTGTAACGCACAAGCGAATTATACGTAAGCTAATGCGCGTTACATACTAGTCGAACGCGTGACGTACAAATTGTGTTTTTGTTTTAGACACTCTATTTCATTTCGGTGTTCTAATAATATAATTTTGTTTTCTTCAACCGGATTTGATGTTTTTTGCCGTTTGACGGCGTTAATATTATTGCGTTTACATAACAAGTAGTTTCTTATTTTAGACTGCCGTTGGATGGCATTTCGCACGTTACATAATATGTTCCAGTAATTGCCTATTTGTTTTTTACAGACGTACATACTGCTTAGTACAGTGCCCATGTGCTGATCTAATTTGCTTAAATTGTATAATAGCTCATTAAACCGCAACGTAGACGTTTCCGCAGTGTGTACTTGCAGTTTATCGAGTTTTTTTAACGTTTCTCGTAAGGTTTTGGTTTTGTCATTTAACTCATATTCTAGATTGCAAATGACGTGTTTTAAATTTTTCATTTCTGCCTCGGTCGAACCAATATGATCGTTAAGAACCGAACACTCTTCTCTCATCGACGCAATTTCGATGTTTTTTTCGTGCACTGCGGCCGTATATTCTTCGACCATTTGTTGCATATTGGTTTCAGCGCCGCGGTGTTTTTCTCTTTCGTGATTATACATAGATTTTGCTTCTTCGAACCTATTCGTCAGTTCTGTTAAATTACGTTCGAGCGTTTTGATTAGATTATCACTATCGGTACACCTTGTTTCCTTTTCAGTTAACAGTTGTTGGTAGTTGTCTATTATTGTTTTCGAGACTGTATGCGTTTTACAAAGTTCATCGTACATGCAATGCATTTTCGAATAGTCTTCTCTCAGGTTATTGTATCTACTCTCTTTGTCCATAAACACTGTTTGCACGCGTTTGTAGTTTTCGATTTCAGAATATTGTTTTTCGTTTTCATTCTCCAAATGTTTCTGCCATTCTTTGTGATCATCGATTTCCTTTATGAGTTGTTGATTTTGCTCATCCATACATCTGTTAATTGTTTTTAAATGGTCTTCTTTATTCGAGCATATATTTATGAGCATATCGATTAAAACGGGTAATCTATATCGCTCAACTTCGATGTTAGATTCTTTGTGGTCATTGATATATTCAACGATTAATGATTTGCCTTCGTTCAATTCATTATTATTTTGTGAATCGTGAAATACGCTGCCTGTGTCGCTATCTACAAATTCGTTAGAAAACTCTGCAAATTGTTCTTCCAGTAATTGTATAACGTTACTCTTTTCTTTGTTTTCCGCTTTAATTAAACACATATCGTCCATAATCTGTGATAGTTTCAAATCCTTAATAAACACTTCTTCTTTAAATCGTTCCAAGCCGTTTAAAATTTCATCGTAATTGTTTAACGTTTCCATACGAATGTCTGTTAATTGTTTGTTCAAAGTGTGTTTTAAATTATTGTTTTCTATTAGAACGTAACGGTATTCATTTTGTTGTGCGTATAACGTAGCGCAGATATTAGTCAAATGCATAACATCTTCCTTGTTGTTGACTTTACGACCTAATGCTAAACAAAGATCAATTATTACTTTATCCAATTCAGATTTTAACCTATCACGTTCTTTAACAACGGAATCATAATTTACACATTTAGTCTCTAAAATTTCATTTCTCATTCTCAATAGCTTGTTATTATTTTCAGATTCATTCATAGCAATACACGCTAATCCTATCATTTTGTCCAAGTTAATAGCATCTTTATTATTCATTACATATTTACCATTAACGATTTTTGACATAAGTTTTTCTTTAAACGTTTTAAAAACGTCTTCGTAAGATATATTTAATTTATGTAAAATAATCGTTTCGGGCTTATAATATGAATGACGATTGTTATTAATTGGCCTACCAGTATCATAATTCAGAACTACAATTTTACTGTCTGCTACATTTGTACGTGTTGACGATACCGTTTCATTAGGTTGCCAGTTTTCTTTTTCCTATACATAAAGAAAATGTGTAAATATAATCATAATGTTATACCCATTTTGTAACTAATTCGTTAATTACACATTTATAGTATCTTTATTCAAATTAAAAAAAATATTCAAGTACTAACTTTGATCTCTTTGTTTTCATTATTTAATGCCTTTTGTTTAGTAATGGCTATTTGTAAATTATTTCCATCAGTATGATCAATATTCGGTTTAAAAGAATCCATATAGTAAATAATTTTTAATATTATATCTGAAAAATTAACGATAAAAATCATATTTTGAAATTAAACATTAAAAACTATTATTGTTTACTCGATAATTTGTTATTTATTATAAACTTTTAAAATTAAAAAATTATATATACACATGTACTAGCATAATTAGGACTCGGGAGAGGAATATAATATAGGATTACCAGATAATTTGTTTTAAAACAGATATTTAAAAAAAGATAAACAATTTTACTTCAATTATGATATTTCTTTAATTTAACGCGTGACAAATTAATGTATAACGATTCGTTAAATCTCGTATAAACTTTTTACTTTATTTTTATTAACATAAAGAAAACATAGAGTTTTAATTTTAGAAAAAAATAATCGTATACAAATACATCGTATAATATAATGATTAATTTACATATTGATATATATATATATATAATTTAATATTCCAATTCTAAGAATTTAGTTTCTTTGACTTGTTTAATGTTATATTTGGATGAACCGTGTACTTTTTTTTAATAACATTTCGTTTCTCATAACTTTTTCAATAAAACTGTTCTAAAGTCTATCTTTTAAAACTTGTCTTTATAATAATAATAATTATTATAGTTATTATAGTTATTATGTTAAAACGACATTTGTAAAGTGAGTAGGTTTTCTGTTCGTGTTTTATGTTTGTAGATCAGAATATTACATAGTAATGTTTTTAAAAAAATTTCTCGTGCTAATTGAATGGTTTTGATTAAATAGCGAATTCCATATTCTTTTGAAAGCAAATTATATTTTTTTCTAAACGTCTAATATTTTTGTTTTTGTTTGTAATTTGACAAAATTTCAATCCTATAGATATGGATATCTTTAGGAGATTATTTTTGTAAAATAATATAGCGATTATTATCATTGTTAAAAATATAAAATATTGTTTAAATTATCCGTTAAAACATACACTATTATTAGATAGTTCGTATGATTATTATCCAACATTTAGAAATATGACCATAAAGAACAGTTTACAAATGGTATGAACGAAAAATGTATTTTAAAATTCGAATACTATATTTGATAATAATATAAAATAATAGTAGTAATTAGACACTCCGGTAGAATTTACTCGAAAAGTAAAGTAGTAGAGTCACTTAAAAACTATGTTAGTATATATCCTTATATCCTCCTACGCGCACAGTTGATCATAACTTATTTGTATTTTCTAATGAACAATCTCGTTGAGAATAGTCGTGTTATTTTTCAGGGAAAATGAAGAAATAAAAAAAGGTATAAATACACGGATCGTGAAAAATATTAAAGCTCTCCGACTCCTTTGCCAAGGAGACTTGCGTATGCTCATGAATATATATCAATAGAATTAAATATAATATTGTCGACGGACATTATGTTAAATTGATTTTATTTAACCTGAATCTATACGATCATTTTTAACGTTTGCCTAAGTATAACATATCAATAATACTTAATATATACAATTTTGAGAAATAAAAATATTACCAAATACGTTTTACAGAATATTAACGTTTAACTGCTTAGAAATGTACGCTATTTATGGGCTTAATTTATTTTTCAGATATTATTCGTAAGATGTATTCGAATGTATAAATAAACGTGTTATTAAATTTGTAATAATTGTGAATTCATATAAATCTACTCACCTGGTAACCGAAAAAGTCCGTCGAATAGATTGGGAATTACTTTAATATCGATCGAAAATATATTTTTATTTCGCTGTTAACGGAAAAATAAAACGTAATGAAAATACCTCTGTTTTGTTTATCAATGTGTTGTAACGATCGTAGCTAAACAATATTCCTTACAACAATCGACGGACATTTTCTAATTACCGTTAGTTGATAATTATACATTTTATAAAACAACGGACATATATTATTTAGGCGTAAAATTCATCGATGTTTATAATATTTTATTCCATGAAAATATGTATACATAGGCATTCAGTTTCTCGGTTTATTTTAAATCGTGAAATATGTTTGTTTTTGCTTTTACAAAATTTGAATTAATTTTAGTAATTAAATTTGTCGAATAATAAAAATCATTTACGTACGACAAATATAGATAATACTTGATGTTCTTTTTTCATATTGTTTAATACTCGTTAAGAATTATTTTATTTAGTATTCGGAATACCCATTTATTACATTATCTGGGACTGTATGCGGGATTTCTTTAATTGAAGAAATCCACGTACATATTTGTTAACATAATTACTTTTCACATTGCGTCTTAACAAAATTTAAAAATACCAAACATAAATAACGAATAATTTCTTTAAAATTAAAAATATTAAAATTAACGCAGATAGTTTCCACAATATTTGAAGTAAAAATTTGATTCTTCATAACCATAATTTGGGCGTTCTGGACTTATTATTGACCGAAATGATTTCTTATGAACGTAACGCTTATGCGCATCGTATAACGCGATGATTTTCAATTTAAGCGCCGCTGCTTCCCGGCGAGTATTTTTAATTTTTTAGCGGGTCGGTGATTTATCTGGTACTTTAAATTTTTGTACTTTACAACATGACTCATGAAATTGATTGGCAATATGAGAAAAATAAAATTTAAAACTAACGCTTTGACATCCATTAAGCTAGATATTATCATTTCACTAGCAATAAATCAATTTCAAGGTAGTTATTGGTGGTCAATCATTAGCAAATATTTCACGACAAAATTATCTTTTTGCGTAATTATTATTTTTATAATATTAATTATACTTTAAAATATAAATCTTTAGCGAGTATTTCTTAATAACTCGAAAAATAACAAAATAAAATAAGAATAAAAAGATAAAAATAAGAAATAAAAAGTAAAGGGAAAACGAGTACTAGGAGAAACATACGTAGAGAGGAGTGTGAGTATAGGTGAGCAGGGGAAAGTTTAACGAGTTATTACAGTTATTAATATCAAGGTCGTGAATACGAGAACTATTCAAGAAAGTAATCGAGAAGTGTAGTATTTACGAATATAATCAAAATATTCGAGTGAAATTAAAAGTGAGAGTTAAACAAACAGAATGGTGTTCTCTTATCCAGCCAACCGTGCTCGACTTCTTTGGTCTGTAGACACGCAAGGTTGTGTAGAGATGTGAGGAAAAGGTTGGGTCGGTCATTTCGTTCCTCCGAATCCACCGACAAATGTTGAAATAAAAACGCAAGTACTTTGATAATGAATGACTGGACTAGTCCTCCGGAATACCGACTTCTTGAATATCGCCGATGGGTCGTAGCTGGAACGTCGTCAGGTGCCGTGAACTTGCGTCGACGATAATCTCCTCTACTCTGCTCGACGAGAGACTTCTCCTCAAGGGAGACTTCTCCTCTCTAACGCACGAGTAGACGGGAGACTCGTCATTGCTGGGCCGGTAGTCCGTGCCGACTGCCCGTCCCTGCTCTGGACCGCCGTGGATTGCTCGAGTAGAGGCGTAATTTTTGGGTTATATAGGCTTCGTGGGATCATATCAAATCTGCTACATCTGGTATTGTGGCGCTTGTGTTGCTGACATCGGTGATTGCGTCCATGAGTTTTTTTGCTTGGTTGATTCCGTGTAAACTTTTTTTTTGGTTTCGGCGTATGAACGTATTCCGTGCCGTGCGCGATTTGTCGTTAATTGACTAATAGCCCTTAGTCATCAACTTTTTCGGTCAGCATCGTTCATTTATTATTTTCGAACGCATTTTCTTGTACAATGTGTCCATTTTGTTGTAATTTGTAAAGCGTATTCGATTTTTTGTCTTTTCTTGTATTCGATCTTGGCATAGGTGGTCGGGCGATTTGTACTTGGTCCTTAAGTCTTTTGGTCAGCGTTCTTCGTGTTGGGTGGAAGTTTGGGAAAGGAAGAAAAGAGAGCAGTATACAAAGCGAAGTTTAGGAGGTATGATGAGTTGTATGATAGGTTGGGAACAAGCGAAGGTGAAAAAGAAATTTACAGATTGGCTAAGGTTTGTGAAATACGGTCCAAGGATGTTCGAAAGGTAAGGTGTATAAAAAGTGACGGTAAGAGGGTGCTAACGAAGGATGATGATATGAAAAAGAGACGGAAAGAGTATTTTGAAAAATTACTGAATGAAGAGTATCCAAGAGAGACGGTTCACGGAGTCGGCAATGATGGCGAAGGAAGTCGCCAAACGGCAGAGGCAGGCTCTTGGTGTGACAACTTTGTCGCGCCGTCGTGGCCGCAGGAGGAGGTAGCGGCTAGGCCGCTAAATCGAGGACGAAAATATTAGTTTATATTATTTTTATTTTTCGTAACGGAAGATGTAAATGGCTGCCCCGTGGTAAGGGATTGTCCTGTCACCACGCACCATTCACGCGGTAGTTTTTAAGAAGTGTTAGTTTTTAAGAACTATCGTTAATTAGATTTGACGTACGAGGGGGCGAGAGGTAAAACAACGTGGGGATAGCTCGCGTTGCTCGCCTTTCTCATTAAGGATGATAGAATTGTAAAATCCAAATTTGTAAACACTTTGTATTTTTCAATAAACGATGGTGACTCACTGGTCCAAAGTACTGCCTTCAGGCATTTCGGGCCAGTGAGTGTATTATCGATACCATGTTAAAAAAAAGGGTATGTTAGCGTAAGGTGGTTGAAAGACCTTTTTAATAAAATGTTAGTAGAGAAGAAAATTCCAAACGAATGGAAGAAGAGTGTGATGGTGCCTATATTTAAAGGCAAAGGAGACGTACAGGAATGTAAAAATTATAGAGGCATAATGAGAACAGGAGTCCCAAAAACATATATATTAAAGTGGTGGAGGATATGTATGAAGAATCATACATCAGTGTGAAAAGTATGTGTGGAGAAACGGAAGATTTTAGGGTAACAGTAGGGGTGCACCAAGGACCTGCACTAAGCCCTTACTTGTTTTCGGTTGTAATGGATGAAGTGACAAAAAAGATTCAAGGGGAGGTACCATGGTGTATGCTATTTGCGGATGACATAGTATTGGTAGAAGAAAATAGGGAGGAAGGTAATCAAAGGATGGATGTGTGCTGGTTAGCGCGCTGGAAGGTAAGGGATTAAGGATAAGTAGAAGTAAGACAGAGTATATAGAGTATAAGTTTGAGGAAAAGGAACAAGTAGATAAAACGAGAAGTGGAATGACAATAGATGGGGACGAGGTAAAGGAGGTTGAATGTTTAAGTATTTAGGGTCCTTCGTACAAAAGAACGGGGGGTTGGACGAGGAGGTAAAACATAGGACTAAGTGTGGTTGGATCAAGTGGAGAGAAGCGTTTGGGGTGTTGTGCGATATGAAGGGATCCCAATGGAGCTGAAAGGTAAGTTCTATAAAAGTGTAGCGAGACCAGCTATATTATATGGTTCAGAGTGTTGGTGGACAGTGGACAAGAAAATAGAGCAGAGAATGAGTGTAGCAGAAATGAGAATGCTTAGATGGACGAGTGAAGGTGGCGAGGAAAGATAGGACAAGAAATGAATATATAAGGGAAGCATAGGAAGAGTAGCGTCGATAGTGGATAAGATGAGAGAAAATAGACTTAGATGGTTTGGGTATGTTATGAGGACAGAAATATCTTCTTCCGTCTCGGAAGCAGTATATGAATATTGAAGGAGAAGAGGAAGAGGAAGACCAAAGAAGGAGTGGGTGAATACGATCGAAGAAGATATGAGGACTGCTGGTGTGTGTGTGTGTGGAGGATGTGGGAGATCGGGTCAAATTGAGGTTTAGGACGACCGACTCCAAGTAGATGGGATAAAGGCGAGGGAAATGACGATGATGATATAATTATAATCATTTATAACAAAATATTAATAGGATATAAAGTTACTAATAGCGTAAAATCCAATTTACTCGTATTTTTAATATAGTAAAAAAGTTATTAATATGTTATTCATGTTTTTTGTGTTAAGCGTGCTAATTTTATGTTTATTAAATATGTCGTATTTTAGGCTCAACGTAAAAATGTACAGTTTACCTATATTTAAACAGGATTATATATAACTATTCTCGATACATTTTTTCATATAAATTATTACAATTATCATTATATCTAAGTTGTTCGAAAAAATATTCCACTAAATTTATGAAAATAACAATGTACCTAATAATAGTATAAAATAACAATAGGAACTTATTTAATTAAATTAATTTAACATATTGTAATGGTTGTAACAAATATTAAGTAAAACGTTTTTGTATAAGACAAACATTTAAAATTAATAATATTCTATACAATTCCACAGTAAAGTTAACAAGTTTTATTGAATTAACACAATTTTAAGCAATAAGCACTCGTTCGGTCTAAATAAATAATACAATAATATAAACGTTTGTTAATATTCGCTGACTAGTATATGGGTAATTTATTTGGCACAATTTCATATTTTTAAATAACTTCATACTACTAGTATTTCGTCTGAATCAAATTTAAAATCTTTCATTGTAACATATGACATTCCAATTTCGTTAATAGGTTTCGGTATTTCGTATTTTACTTTTTCTGTACTTTCAGTTGTCTGATTTTGATTTGGTAGTTCTTCATCTATAAAAAACCATTTTTATTATACAAAATTATTAAATTTCATACCTTAATTAATTCCAGACGGTTATAAATAATAACTATACCATCCACAAAGTAACACATGTTGTTAACAAATTGCTTGAAATCTAGTTGTAAATAATCGTTTCCTTTTTCCAACATGTTTTCGAATGATGTTGTCAACGATTTGAAACTAGGTCTTCTGTATTGGTCTTCTGCCCAACAGTTTTCCATGATATCATATCTGTAAACACAATTCATCAAATCAAAGTACTTTATAACTAAATGAAAATTTACGTTACTTAAATTTTGTAATTTAGCTATTTAGATATTTCAATCGAAATTTCAAATATAGATGACAAAATGGACGCACTAGAATTTTAATTTTAATAACCGAGTTCTTATTAGAATTAAAGGTTAATAGGTAATAATATAAGGTAATAGGTGCCTGTTGTTTATAATAAATTATCGCAGAAAAGGTAATAGTACCAAATTGTAATTTCAATTTGTTTTAAAATGTTTAATTTATATTAATGCAATTACCTTACGTGTTGTGTTTACTGAGCATAAAGTTTAACGAAGAGAGAATAATCATTTATCCTATTTTTTTGTTAAAATTTTTGCATATATAAATTATAATATAGGTATACATGCACGCACACACATATATGAACTATTAAACTGTATACTAATAAAATTAAAAAAACAATAAAATTTTCATCGACAAACTGTAATAGAAATATAAAAATCGTTAGATAATTAAATGTTCGAATATGTCAAAGAACATTTTTGATAAAACGTTTAAATTTTTATTTACGTTTAATTTATATAAAATAGCAAATATAATATTATTTGACCGATTTTGATGATTGTACACTAGAGATATTTTTATTAATTTAGATTTAATAATCAAATCTCTCGTGATTAATTTAAATTTGTAAAGATATATTTAAAACGAATTATATTAAAACAAAATAAATAAATAAATTAAATACAAAAACACTAACAATTCCTTCGAACAATTTTTGGGTTTATCCATTCGGTATCCTTCTTTTAATAATTTAAATAAATCTTGTACAGCTATTCCAGGATACGGAACTGCTCCTAAAGTAACTAATTCCCATAGTAAAATTCCAAAACTCCAAACGTCTGATCTACTTGTATATATATGATCCGCTAATGATTCGGGGGCCATCCATTTAACTGGAACTATAAGAAAGTTAATGTTGATTAGTGACTGACTATAGATTACAATGGAATGCATTTCAAGTTGAATAATCAGAAGGTAAAATACAAACCTCTTCCTTTAGTTTTTTTTAAATAAGCGTTATCCTCATAAACGTCCCTGGTCAAACCAAAGTCAGATATTTTGCACACATTTTCTTCGTTTACCAATACGTTTCTTGCAGCTAGATCTCTATGAACTAACTAAACGACAGACGTAATACGTCAAACATATTATAATAATAGGAAAGATTTGCTGTTGTTTAATGTGATAAAAATATTTTACTTTTAGTTCGGCAAGATAAGCCATTCCTTTGGATATTTGCCAAGCAAATTTTAAAATATCCTTTGGGCTAATTGGAAAAACCGGAAATGTTATTGGAACCGTGTTTGCAGGTCGATGAAAATTGCCTGTGTTGGAAAAAAGACCATCTGAATTGGGATCTAGGATTCGGCTTTTACGAAGGTACGATCTAATAAAGATTAAAAAAAATATGTACTAAATTTCAATTTATTCATCAATAAAATCCTACCTAAGCGATCCGTGTTTGGCGTATTCAATTATAAGGTAAAACGGTCCGTCTTGAGTGGTGCATGCTCCGAGTAACTTGACTACGTTTGGGTGATTAACGTCTTTTAACAAGTTATATTCCGATAGTAAATCGTCTTTTTCGGTTTTATCTGCGTCGTTTTTTATGGTTTTTACTGCGACTGTCGATAAGCCTACAGCATATAAATAAATAAACGTATATATTAAAATATGGAATGTATTTTAAAACGCACACATATTTTTAATAAATATACAAAGTCGTAAAATAACGTTGGAATGTGACCCATTCAGTAGAACTCTATCGGAGGGATGTAGACAATTTGAGTATGCAATATTATAGCAGGAAAGCGGGTAGACGTCGTGCTACCATAGTATTTTTATTAATAATAAATAATAATGAACGTGTTCGTACATTATGACTGAAAAGCGTAAGACCTCAAGCAACATACCGAAATTGGAACGTGACTGTTGACTAATGACGTTTTGGGTATAATGGGTTTATGAAGTAATTCGTAAAGTTATTTTTTATTAAATAATTGTAGACAGTAACCGGCGTGTGTATAGTATAAACGCATATTATTAGATTAGTTTTGTCGCATACCTTTTATACCAGGGATATCCATCGCTTGAGCTTTTAAAACTTTACCGAATTCTCCTTCACCAATCACTTGCTGCAGAATGAGTCTACTCCTAGGAAATTCCCATTTAGGGTCGAACTCCTGCGAGATAATTAACAGTAACACGGATACAATACTAATTAATGTTTTATAACTTGCAGTATTAATGATAAACGTCTCTCTGTTGGCTATTGGATTTGGCCGATATCCGTCTTGATCGCGGTCTGGTAACAATTCTTCGAGTGTTCTGACGTTTCTGTTCGTTTTATTACTACCCAAAAGCCACAAAATTCTGAAATCAATATTTGTTTTATTACAATCCTCGTATTTTTATATACTCGATAAAGTAATTAGATTTCACCTATTTCTGCAACAATACATAACGAATCCAATTGTTACAAATACGATAACGATTATTATACTCATGTTAACGTTGTTGTCGCACCAATTTTCGCATGTATCTTGTTCAACAGATACTGAATGAAACATACAACGGATATAATGGCATTAATTTGAATTTTACATTTTCGTTTAGTAATATCGTACTCAGTGTTGGTATAGTTGATAATTTTATTTGATTTTTAAAATGATCCACGGCACGGACTTTAGTCGCACACGTACACTTTCCAATTTCGTCACACGTACACACACCTTTAGCTCCTGAAATCCCGTCATTTTCGTTCTCTTTGCCCGTTCCAAATACTTCCTCTATATAACAACCACGTTTATAATTTACAAACAAATACAAATTAATTCGTCGGATGAAACTATATAATTACTGGTACAATCTTGCGGGCAAATTAAATGATTTATCATTTCCAGTTGGTCGCAATTTCCATCCGGACAGGTATTGATGTCTGGGGTACAAGTTGAATAGTTCACAGTGAACATATCTGGTTTTGGTGATTCTCGCCATTGACATTTAGAAACGGATCTGCGTACGTTTTATTAAATATTACGACTCCGTGTTTTTTTTATCACGCAAAAGACGCGTCGTTTCAGGTAAGGTTAACAAATAATTTTTTATCAATAGACAACAATAGGTAAAAATCGATAAAAGTGATTCAATTAACGTTTAGTGCTAGTTGTTTAGTTCGTTGAATAAACTTTATAAATTATTATTTAATCGTTACATGAACCTAAAATAAAGTGTATATTCATAAACGATGAATGTATAATTAATAATTTTAAGTATGCATTGCACGTTGATTGCTGATTAGTTCGTATTATTGATTATAAAAACGACGTCAATTTAAATTCTCATCGTATTATGTTTGTTTTAAGTGTATACACTCACCCTATTCCACATGAAGATGTGCATTCAGATTTTGTGTCTAAATGTATATTAGAACAGTGCGATGTTTTCTTGCATTGTTCATTGGTTAAATTGTCAAATTTTAAAATTATTTCGGTTTTTTTATATCCACCGTAAATTATTTTCAGCCTATAAATAGCAAAATATTTAGTTTTTATAGTAATGATGTGACCACAGTACCTATACGTTATGTATATCAATTAATTCCATTATTTATGGAACTCGACTAGTTTATATAGATATAAGTTTAAGCAAATGGATACTTAATTTGTAATAATATATTTTAAAATCGTTTTAAACTTACGTAAACTGTGATTGATTAAACTGTTTTAAAAGTTCCGCGTCCTTGATGTATACAATGCCACCTTTTTTCGTTATGCCAAATATTTCTGAATTTTCAATTTCTTCAAGTCTAAAATTTATTTTTTGTTGTTTTGACGATGGTTGGGCAACCCGAACATAATCCCTCGATCCTCTGAATACTTGATATATAGTATTTGGGTAAATCTAACGGAGCAAATAAATATTTTGCGTTTTAAAAATATTAAACAAATTTTTAATGGGTTAGGTATGTAAGTAGTTATCCGAAGTACTGCTTTTAAACTTTCCGGGCAGTGGGTGTATTGCCGATACCACGATAAAAAAATATTAGTAGTTTAAAATACTCTACACTTATTGTAGTCGCGTTGTCAAAAATAAATAAATAAAATGGTTGACCTAAAACTGTTTAAGTATTAAAGTCACTAAAATTTATCGAAATTCTGACTTAATTTTTATAAAAGTTTAAATAAATATATATTTTGCTCGTTTAATATTCGTTATGATTAATTCAATTTGTATTTTATAATTACATACGCAAAATACTGTATATAGTCGAAAATGTTGTACCAACGAAGTACTATATAATCCTACATTATAGGTCAAATATTTTTGGTTCATTATACTTAACGCTATATACTAAAAAAAATTACATTCTACCTACGCTTAATAATGTCGCGTTAGCGAAATTAAATTTCTGTTTACCATTAGTTATCAGTTTGATTAAATGTCAGATTTCTGAGAATCTCATTCGTGACCTCATCACATAATATGTGTGTTTAAACACACGTTTATGATCCATTTAATGAATATTTACTGTATTTAGTTATGCCAAAATTAATCGAAATAACTCGTATACGAATTTTATTAAATAATATTTTAATTTCAGTAAAGAAGTCCGTATGTTAATATATATTTTACAATAACCACAAGTGGGATATTTTTATTTCCAGTATTTAATATAATGTTTCAAATTAAAAAAGTCTTGTGTATCAGTATTTTTTTTATGAAATCACAATTAAATTTGTCACAAAAGTAATATAGCATTTGACGTTAATTATTAAACACATCTACTATAATAAAGTAATTATATTTATAGTATACTAGTAGGTGTATATTTAATGGTTTAGTTAGATTTTTTTTATTAAAACCGAGTAATTTTTCAGTACTGACCTGTGACGACGAAGAATCGGAAGCAATCGTCCTTTTAAGTTGACTACCGTGAATTATTACACCTGGTCACGTCAAAAACACATAAAGAATATTAACGGTAATTATAAATGTGCCGAAATATTTAACATAATTTTATAAAAAGGAAAGGTCAACTCTAAAAGTACCCAGAAGAATATCTATTTAGTATAGTGACGATTTATTTGTAATAAATTCGATCGAATTTTTCACTTTAATAACATCTTAAAAGGTTAATAATACTAAATAAGTGTACGTATTTGAAAGGTATTATTTAATTTATTAGTGCTTTCTTAGCACGAAAATAACGTTGTTTTTTCATTTTCTTAATGTAATATAGGTGTATTACTCGTAATATTTAAAGAAAATAAACTATTATTAACAGCTGTAAATTAATTAACACATTGAAAATAAGTGTATTAAGCCTGTATTTTTTATTCCTTCTTTTTATATTATTTATGGACGGATCCTTTATTAATTTTCTTTCGCGATTTTATACTTTCAAACACATTATTCAATTATTATTTTGTCAATGTCTACATATTTCGAATTTTAATTTTAAGTATTTCAATTTTAATCTATTCGGATTTCAGGTATAAAAAAAGGTATAAGAAAACAAGATCATAAAATGGAATTCAAATTATTACTCTATTAGACAACAACATCATCATGAGTTTATTACTTATCGTTCTCTCGTGAAAAAATCAATATACCTAACTTAAAGGTTAGTCATTGTTGACCTTTGACGAAATCTTCAAATCGCGAGAAAAGTATAACGTATTATTTCAAATTTGATAGTTTTTGAGATTGTGGTTTTAAACCTATATTACCTAACAACATTTGGATATTCTATAAATAAATTAGTATCCACAGATAAATATTATAAAATTGAAAATTTAATAGGTTTTGTTGTTGTTTTATTTACAAGTGTAGAATAAAATAATTCATGGAAAAAAACTATAGAAGTATAGCATATACCCAAAATTATCATTTTAGTAAAAAGTAAGACATAATGTTTTGTTAGTAAATTTTGAATATAAGTTAAGAAATACTAAAAGATAACATAAGTTTGAATTAGTTGCAAACAAATGTTTAGACTAATGTATCGGTTTATGTAATTATTAACAATTATTTTTAATATAAACGTATAGTTAATAAAAAAAAACCCATTATAATTAAACACACGGTAATATGAAAATAAGCCGAACTAAAAATGGTCGATATACACACAAAAAATTAATAAAATTGTATAATAATAATATTTTTTGCGACTTTTAAACGAATGTCGTATTATTAAATTTAATTATCTTTAAGCCAATAATATTTTCAAGGGCTTGATTTAACGATAATTCCGTTTAATAATAATACGTCTTTCGTGTTATTGAATTAAATAAACAGTGGAATTTAACGATGATTATTTACGAAAGTGTATTTTTATTATATACAAATTATATATAAAAATTTTAATATTTTTCTTTCAGTAGCATACAGTTATTTAATATAAAATATTATACCAAAGTACGTACCGTACATTGTAATCCATATAAGCGTATGCAAATTACAAATAGAAACCATGACTATTGAAATTAGAATATTTGTGTTTTATTTATTCTTATTGTTCGGTAACTGAATGAACAATGTTGTCAACAGGTCTACTACACTATTCCAACTGAACGTCACACGAGTTTCACGTGTCGCGAGTTTTTCTCAAAACAGACATGCTCAGTTTTCAATTTCCTCCCGTAACCCCTCCGTAGTTAACAATATTCCTCTCATATATTTTATTTCGATATACGATGCATACAAGCTCTGTGTGTGTGTGTGTTGGTAACTATATATATATATATATATATAGAGAGAGAGAGAGAGAGAGAGATTTTTCATAATTTTTATTGTAGAACGCATGTTTAAATGTTTATTTTAATAACTTTATAGTTTCGAATTTCTATCTAAAAACTGCAAACACATGTATTCAACTTTTCAAATAACTAAAGAGTAAAAAAAACTGATGGTGTTAAACTTTAAGTATATATAGATAGATTCACTAACGCGTTAAAAATATTTACGACAGTAAAATATACAATAATATTCAATGACTTCTAACATACTAACAGATTAAATATAAAAATTAAACAAAGAAAAATATAATAAATAGAATAATTCATTACCGAGTAAAATAAATAAACGTTTTTATGGTATTTTCCATTTTTATATGTTTGAACTAACGTAATACCTATACCTACCTGTTTTTTCTTTTTTTTTCCACGGTATTGGCAATACCCTCACTGACCCGGAAAGCCTGAAGGCAGTACTTCGGACCAGTGAGTCACCATCGTTTGTTGAAAAATTTTAAATCACATAAGTCTTACAAAAACGATCATCCTTAAGGGTAGGCGAGTAACGCGAGCTATCCCCACGTTGTTTTACCTTGCCCCCCGTACATCGAATCTAATTCACAATAGTCCTTAAGAACTATCACTTCTTAAAAACTATCACGTGAATGGTGCGCGGTTACAGGACAATACCCTGCCACGGGGCAACCATTTACATCATCCGCGTGAATTAAAATAAAAAGACTACATATATACATACAATATAAACTATTTTTAAAACGAATTACGTTAAATAATTATTTTAAAAGTTTATTAGGACTATATTTTATTGTTTTGATTCGATAAATAATTAACATAAAGGTTAAATTTCCTTGAATTCGTATCATAATAAGTGTATTTCGTTACACAATGAAATACTTTTATAATATTATGGTTGTATCTTATGTACATATATCAATTTTATTAATAACGTTAAGATAAATATATTTAGTTCGTTATACGGTCTATTTCTACAGATCTAAATAATTATTATACGTTTAACGAATTCAAATTTTGATTACGTGAATCATTGTACGCGTGTTTAATACGACTGTAATAAACAAGTTGAGTTGATACGATTGTCGAGTGCCCCGAACATTTTCTTCACGTAGAATGTTTTATCGTTCGTTTCTGAAATTGGATACTTATTTACGAAAATACGGAAATAAATCGTCGGTACCGCACGATGTGTATACACAAAATGTTCAGTATTCAACGTTACAACAATTATTTCGAAAAATAGCTACGAAAAGTATAAATATAAACATCTGGTTTAAAACTGTTTTTATTTACAAATATCGATAATGATATTATTACGTATTCGGATTCGAGTTTGGTATGTCAAATTTTGCTATTCAAACGAATGTATATTACGTACGCTTCGCGCCCGCCCGTTTAATTTTTCCTCAAATTAATTTCGCCGATCTAAAAATAATTTTCTACTGAACATTTTTCGTTTAAGAATACCTAGTTTAAAGTTTTTAGAAAAACCTATTCTATATACGCATATACATACATATGCACTACATTCGTAAATATACTGTCGGTAGTTGACGTTTATCGTCTTCTTCTTCTTCGCCTCTTTCCCGGCTATTTAAGGGGTCGGCCGCATTGGTCCTCGACCTCCATTTGACCCCGATCTCCCATATTATTCACACATACACCAGTAGTCCTCATATGACACTCAATCGCGTTCAACCATTTCTTCTTTGGTCTTCCTCTTCCTTTCATTCTATAATTTTTTCCATAACCGTTCTTACTGCCACCGAATCTTCTCCCCTCAAAAAATGACCAAACCAAATCATAAGTCTATTCCTCTTCGTCTTATCTACAATCGACGCTACTCCTACGCGCTTCCTCTTACATATTCATTTCTTATCCTATTTGCTCTTGTCACCCCACTCATCCATCTTAAGCACACTCATTCTCTGCTCTGTTTGCTTGTCCACCGGCTAACACTCCTCTGAACCCTACAATATAGTTGGTCTCACTACACTCTTATAGAACTTACCTTTTTTAGCCTTATTGGAATTTTCTTATCGCACAAGACTCCAGACGCTTCGCTCCACTTGATCCACCCACACACCTAATCCTATGTTTCACATCCTCGTCAAAACCCCCGTTCTTTGTACAAAGGACCCTAAATACTTATAACATTCAACCTCCTTTACCTCGTCCCCATCTACTGTCATTCCACTCCTCTTTTCATCTACTTGAACTCATACTCTATATACTCTACTTTACTTCTATTAATCCTTAATCCCTTATCTTCCAGAGCTCTAATTTCTTTGACTTATTGTTTGACTAAATTGTTAATTTGAAATTAAATCAAAGAAGTTAATTCTTTGATTTAACTTCAAATTAACAATTTGGTGTTTTGAACGCGTACGAATCTAGTACAGTCTATAGAAACGCGATAATGATAAATAACTATTCAAAGATTAAAAGTTTTGCGCAGAACACTGTTTTTCGTAAATAACGTATAAATTAGCGACGCGTGTACGCGAGAAATACATATTATTACCACCGGAGTTGCGAAAATTGATAAAACGGATTCGAATATACGTTTTATTTAAAAAAATAATTGCCGCGTAGGTTATAGACGTTATAAAATAAAAACGGGTTTTTTCTTCTCCATTTTCCAAAATAATCGCAGTAGACGATAGCACGTTGTAGGTTCGAATTAACCACAATCACTATCAGAAATCCTCGTAAGATTTTAATAGTTCAATCGATTCGTCGTTGTACAAAGTACCTAACCAATTGACATACGTTCTGTCGATATGATTATGATCGTAAGATTAATGATCGTGACGGAAACGCAAAGTTCTACCGTAATTACGCGTGACGTGAGCGTATTGTGAAGAACAACATCGTCGAACGTTTCACTAGTGCACCACCGCGTGACCTATTTGTTATACGCGAAGTTTGTATTTGGACCTGGGAGGCAGTCGTTGTGTGCCGACATTTCGTACCCGTGACGAACGATTCCTAAATAAATCCGCTAATAATGTAGCCCGCGAACTCGGGATAAATGTTTTTCGGGTAGGTAATACCGTCCGGAACAGTGTTACGGTGTCTGTCTACACGGAATGTGTGTCTCCTCCAACTCCTCCAACGAAAATTGTGCCCGCCCGAATCGAACGACGCGTCGCGTTATAACGTCGGTAGTATAAAGCCGTTGTCTATGGATATTATCGGGACGGACGCGTCGGAAGAATCGACGGAAACGCGTTTGTTTTGAACTGCGCGCGCGCGCGCGCCATATGGAAATATGGCGTTTGCGGCCGAAGAGCGGCCACAGCGACAGCAGCGGCGGTAGCGTCGTAACAAACAAGCGACGAAAATTTGCGGGAAAAATACGTTACTTACCGCGGTCGGGACGGGACGACATTCCGGACCAGTGATGTACGGGTGGTACTAACCTCGGCCTACCTAACTTAACCGGGACGCGATTGTTAACGTTGGTAACGCGACGAGAGCAAGGGCGGTATCGTTTCTGAAGCCGGTACGGTTTAAAACGAATGTCGTCGAATGGAGGAGGTTTAGTAGCGAATTAAATACGCGTGGGCTACAGAGGGCGTAAAAAAAATTCGATTACGTTTTGTCGCTGTGTCGCGACTAAATTTACGATCGATAAAATTCCGTGGCAATAGTCGTTCTGCGTCTAAAGTGAAATCGATTGTCGACATACCGCGTGCGCGCGTGATGGCCTCGTCGAAGATCAATTTTCAAGTGCTTTATTTCCGCCCTAAAGAGTAAGTTTGTACGTTCGTAATTCACCGGTATACTCGTACCGTTAAATTATCCACAATTAACCGACAAATTAACTTTCATCGTTTCTTTCGTTTCGTTTTGCTCGAAAAGAAAAATATAGAACAGGCTTCTTATTTTTAGGCCATATTCGATCGTTACAACTTACAACGGGCGAAACACTCGCCGAATCGAATGTATTTAAGCCATTATCGTTACGCTACGTACGTATTCATTCGTCAGCGTATCTGATCAAAACAAATTCGGGTAAATTTCAGGAGAACAATTTAAACCTTCGACCTCGACGCTTTACGGAAAACTTTTATTTTTACGTTCGGGGCGTGGCAGGCATCATCACGGTTGGCGGCGGCACACTCGTATTATGAAAAAGGTGCGCATTTAATAACGGTCGGGTACGCTCGAAACGATTTTACCGAATTATTTTCGAGTTGATTAACAAAAAAAAAAAAAACGAAAAAATCTTAAGAAACAGTTTACAATAGTAGAAAGGGTCATACATACACGCAGCACACACACACACACACACACACACACACACACACACACACACACACACACACACACACGTACGTATTTATGTACGCACGCACGCATATAGAAATCGATATTATTCCTACTAAACGCGGCGTCGTGCAATGTACGGTAATTGTCGCGTAAATAAACGAATATATTTACGAGTCCTTGACTTTTTGTCCTCGTCATAATTCGCGTTATTATCCGCCGATTTCTCGTCGTCCCTACTACGTCGTTCGTATATCCGTATGTTCGCGGAATTTGTATTCGCTGTCGCCGTTTTCGCAGGTGCTAGAATATGATTACAACATCGTCGGGCCGAGATTATTACCGCGCGCGCCCGACGTTTTTCATAACCACGTTAACGATTTACGTTTCGTATTATTAGCAAATAACGACGAAGCGGTGCTACTTGTAGATGGATAGGTGCTACACCGCGAATAACGTCGAGTATTACGGGGACCGGTAGGAATTCACGTTTTAAAAACGTCGTAGAATCGAAATACCTACACGCGGAAGTACGTCGCGTCCGTTATTTGTAGAAAACGCTGCTATTTCGGTTCAAATAACGGGTAAACGCTTAAAGACATCGAGTCCAATATTTGTTGGCGCCCCTACGTGTGTAAACTATTGTTTACGAACGGGTTTCGCCTGTACAGCGGCGCTTCGCGCAAATATTATTCACCCGCCTACGACAACGTCTCGACGTTAATTTATTCCGTTTCAGTTCTCGC
This sequence comes from Geopemphigus sp. TES_GeoC_2020, assembly GCA_025469175.1. NCBI lineage: Eukaryota > Metazoa > Arthropoda > Insecta > Hemiptera > Aphididae > Geopemphigus > Geopemphigus sp. TES_GeoC_2020. The sequence goes on from JAIPRN010001699.1 coordinate 38,231, forward strand.
GAGGACACGGTGTTCGAGCATTTTTCATCGCCTAAACGAACGTAATTGTTAGCCGTGCTCCGTGTGATTGCGTTCGTTCGAATAAAATATCGGTAACGATGTCCTATTCTTATCTGTGCGTGTGTTCTTTTTAACGCGTGTCCGCGTAATATTCTCGAATCCGAATCAAATCAAACCGCCGATCGAACGTTTAGTAGTTTCATTATTATTAATTATCGACGATCGATTATACAAGTTGTAAGCCTCTTTCGTTCGAATTTTTAATTATTACTAAGATTCCATAAAAGAATCGACGATATACGAATATGGTCATTTCGTATTAATAAAAATATCCTAAAAACGTAGCGAACCGCGGAAGTTGTGAACGTTGAATCAAGCGAAGCGTATAAACATTTTAAAGTTGTACGATTATATTAGATTTAATAGTGATAATGAACAATTGTATTCGAAAAGCAACTTTAGTAGCTTATTATAATTAAGGAATACGATAAATATTATATACATATGTCTAAGCTCGCTTTTTAAAAATATAAAATTTAAAAAAACACGTCGAAATCTGATCGGTTTCTTTTTTTAAATTTATTTAAGGAAACCACTGGGAAAATAAAAAAGCCGCGTTAAATAAATACCAACTAAATGCGTTTTGCTAATTATCCGCGCTTACCACACGAAAAAATGTTTACTGACAAAATAAAAGAAAATCCTTATAAAATCGATACGTTTTTCGTTTCGTTCGAAATCTAACGATCTAATTTTTCTTTTTAAATGTATCTAATAAATCGCGTCACAATTCGTCTTTTCTAAACAAATGTCTAACGTTTGTCGAAATTCTCGAAACGTTTTAAATTGTTCTTTAACACAAACTTCGTACGTTGTATATTATTTAGGAAGTAATTGTCTAGAAGCGTGCGGTATCATATTGTTCATATTTTAATTACGTACCGTTAATGAAATAAATCGTTACCAATATACGTACTGTCGTATTACGTAATATTTCGAAATGTAGTTTTATTTCGTTAGTTATGTGCAAACGAAATGATTACCGCCTATCCAAATATTACCATTTTATTAATTTGTCGTGTCCAAAAGTTCGAATAGTTCATAATAGTTATCGGGACAATAATTTGTTATAATAATAAATATCGGGTGATCGAACTTTGCTTGGTAGTTTTTTTTCAAACACGGATAAAACGACGTTTTTTTTTTAATGAAACCTAGCTAGATCGATTTATCGCTCTCGAAACCTCCTGCATACTAAATTTCATGAAAATCGTTGGAGCCGTTTCCGAGATTCAGATATATACAAGAATTGCTCGTTTAGATTATAATAATAACAATAATTGCTCGTTTAGATAATAGTAATAACAATAATAACGAATACATTTGTGCACGAGTTTAATATTTACGTTTCGCAAAAATATTTATAAAAACGCACTCGAAAGTTCAAACAATCGGGGTTATTACCGTATATACGTACGATCATTTGGAAAAAATGTTGAATTGCCTATTGAGAATGCGTTATCAGGTATTGTAAAACTCTCGGTAGTTCTGAATCATTGTTATTACGCCGATTACATTCTATTTGAAGATTTCGAACCCTAAAACACCGTTGTGTAATAATCGCTTTTGATGTCAGTTATTTTTAAAAATACACACACGCCGTTCGCAACTCGCGTTCAATCAAACCACGTCGTTCCAACTTAGCCGCGAATGTAATTTTGATATATTATCAACGTAGAGAAAAATTACAATATCCCTATAGACAGATTAAGTTTTGAAAACGTACGAATTAATTCCATTTATTTCCGCGTTTTTAGCGTTGGTTTTTTATATACAAAAAATATACCTCGTAATAATAATATATCGTTATTTACGAATTTTAATTTGTTAAAACGCTCTTTTTTTAAATTTAGTTTTATTGATGTTTTTAAATGTTTCTCACGCGTATACGAATAAGGACATGTTGTGTGGGAATCTGAAAGAGTCAACGAAGTTTTTATTAAGATGATGAGTATTTACAATGTTTTCAAATACTCTCAGATAGTCAAGTATATAGGAAAACGTAGAGTCGCTTAAACTTTCAAAAGTCTTCAAATATCATAATTACGTAAAATTATATTAAATGATACGTATCTAAACGTATTATGGACTACGGATTGACATAATTATTTTTTTTTTAATTTTAGCTACGTTGTCGATAATAAAATACGTAAAAATTGTACTAAACGTTATTATAATTTATATACAAAAATAAATTAGCCTAAAGTTTAATCTTTAAATTTTATATTACCTAATTTATGGCTACGTTCCTATAATTTATTATTATTACTAAACCGAATATGCCAGTGTAGTCTAAAAAATAAATAAAACGCGCGAACCGATACACATAGGTAATATTCCCTTTTTTTTTTAATACGTTACCGGCAATACCCTCACTGGCTCGGAAAGCCTGAAGGCAGTATTTCGGACCAGTGAGTCGCCATCGTTTATTGAAAAATTTAATACAAAAAGTCTTACAAAAACGATCATCCTTAAGGGTAGACGGGCAACGCGAGCTATCCCCACGTTGTTTTA
>JAIPRN010001700.1:0-40765 GCA_025469175.1 Geopemphigus sp. TES_GeoC_2020
TATACCGGTATCGCCGCTCCGCCCCTCCAGTCATCTCGTACATAATATTATAGCCAGTCGACGACGACCGCGGTAGTAGTAGTATTCATAGTAGTAGTAGTAGTAGTAGCAGTAGTAGTAGTAGTATTTAGTGGTAGTGTTTAGTAGCGGACACGCAGCGGTCGTGAATTCGTTTCGTCCGACACACGCTGTATTTCGCGCGCGAATATGATACGGCAGCGTCCGGTAAATCGCCGTGGTAATATCGCGTACCGCCCACTCGCGTCGGCGGCGTAACAATAACGATCAAAAAAGAGACGGCGTTTTGTTCGGGGTCGTCCGCCGGTTTCTGGGCGCACGTCTGTGTCGGTCTTTCTCTCTCCCGTCCGTCCGTGTAGCGTGCGCGTATCGTATAGAGCGGGCCGGGAGAGAAGAAGGTGCGCGTCGCGGGTTCCGATTGATCGAAGAACGGCTCCGCGGGCGGAGTGCCGGTCGTGCCCGGTCCGTCAGTCGGTCGACGAACGGACGTCGTCGCAATCGACGCTCGCGCGCCACTCCATTCTTACCCGTGCCGGTGTCCGTCATCGCCTGCCGTCCGTGTCCACGTTCGAGAAATTTTCGGCCGAACCGTTTACGTAAGTTTTCCAATTTTTCGTTTTATCGATTCGGTGGCGGGATGAGGGCTGTGTGTGTGGGGGGGAAGAGGGTGCAGCGGCGGTGTACTTTTTTCGAAACGTTCGCGAATTTTCGAACGACGCGTTTTGTATATATATATATGTGTGTGTGTGTGTGTGTGTGTGTGTGTGTGTGTGGGCGCGCCATCGTAACGCTCTCCTGTACAGTTTTTCGTTGTATACCGTGCCGGAATGGGCGCGTAAACTACGATGGTGGCGCACACACGTGTGGTATATTTTCCGACGCGGTTCCGGAATAACGTTTGAGAAAAACGCCGCGACCACGGCGGCGTAGTATAGTTCGCGCGAGTGCGCGACGTACGCGTAATGTATGGTTAAACGTTATTTCGGACACCCCGAAAGAACCCAACGTTAGGTCCTAACCTCATGGTTAGCCGAACAATTGGGTGAGAAGCGTTGACGCGACCGAGCGAATGACGTAGGACGGAACTGAGACCCCACTCCCCTCCACCCTACCCTATCACCCCCTGAAAATTGTTTAAGGGTTTTTCGACCGAGAAAATAAAGCGAGGCCCGTCGTTTTGTAGACCCACGCGCGCGTTTTTTAATACGTACATAAAATACGTTAGCCCGTGGTTATTCGAAAGCTTTCTCAGGTTCGAATCGTCGCCGTTTGTACGACCAAATATTTCGCGTTTTCTTTTAACCGAAACGTAAACACGTTTCCTTCGTTCGTATACCACGTTTAACGTTTGTTTCGGCGTCCACCTTTATATATAGTTTAATTGTTGTAGGTTCCCCTAGTCATTTTCGCGTCCTCCGGTCATTATTATTCGTAAATATCCCTCGAAGTACGTTTCGTATAATCGCGTTTAATCGTCCCGCGCGTAACGTACAAACGTTACTTCGTTTTTTTTTTTTTTTGTTTAAGTCGCCTTATCGAGTAATATTTTCGGTCACAGTACGTATTATGTACGTTCTAGAGAACGTCGGTTTTTTTGTTCGTTGTTTCAATAAAAATGATTATTGTCAAACGCGTATTTCAAACGGCATTATCTTCAAATTTCTGGTTCTCGGACAAATTATCGTTCGTTTTTTCTTTTTTACTTTCTTATCGCGATATACAGAAAAAAATCAATTCTGTCGGTAACCGTCAAAGCCAATGGATAATATTGTGCGGCGGCGACTACATACACCGGTGTGGGACGACATTTTTTCAACCACCCGATCGACGTTCACGTACGGGCGTTTAAACGAAAAAACGCTTGAAAGCCGGATCAGCGAATTCGTACACGCGGACAAAAACCGTTTGTCGGCAGATAGCGACGAAAAGTCGGTAATTCGCGCAGTGAAATTAAACGCGTTTGGAAAACGATCGCGGTCGTCTCGGCGGTCGCGTACAAACGTCGGACGTTATTGTTTCATTACAGGACGCGAAATCGTAATTACGAATAATAATAACCCGTCAACCACGAACAAACAAACGTTATTATGCACGCATACCCGAGGCCCCGAAGATATTTCCCATACTCTATCAAAGCGTATTATATACATGTTATACGCGGCACGGTATTGAAGTGGAGGGGTTGTACCTTTAAGAATTCCATTTCTCGCCGTATACGCATAATACCGCCGCCGTTATCGTGTCGTCATCATTGTATACGCGACGTATTTACGTACCTTGCTTTATATAATACAATATTGTCGTCTGCGTGTATTATATCGCGTCGACCCTCGGTCTCGCGCGCTCGTATATGCATACAGAGTGGTTGTAAAAAGTTTCGGGCACGTTTATCGTACGAGCGACGCGGTTTTGTCCGGTAAAATAAACGACGACGATCGGGAAACAAAACAAAAACCGAAAAGTTCTCTCGAATCAACCAAACGATTAATACGATAATAGTACGCGCTTAATTCAAAAAATTATAACGTTTCGAACGTTCGCCCTCCTTCCTCCCCCCTCTATCCACTCTTATAAACTCAGTTTCGTCATTGTACGCGTAGAACAATCGGTTGCGTGACGAACGTTTATCTCGTAAATCGCGATAGCAATCAGCTGTACGTATTGTATACGCCGTCGAAACGGTCGTTTCTGAGAATCGTCGGAAAAAAACGCGGCGTTTGTATAACCGCGACCCGTCAAGTTGCTCACCACTACTGACGCTTACCGTGGTTCGCAGAACTTACGGACCGCGGTTATATTAACGTCGCGCTTTTTTTCCGACGATTCTCGGTCGTATAATCGATCGGTTAAAGGCTTCCGGATTGTACATCGTCCACCGAACAAAGATCGTTCGCGTCCCGTTCAGGTTGTCAATCGCGACGCGTCACGTACGCGGCAATCGCCCGTCTATTCGCGTAACCTCACCTACCGGCCAACAACGATTCGCGTCCGCGTTATTCTTACGGTATACGTACGCCGACGTCGCGTCGAAACGAATTAATACTACCGACGGGTTTTGGTTGGCGAAATAGTTTGCCAGCCACGTTTTCTCACGCGACCTAGCCGCGCGCACGTACGGGATCAACCGCGTCCACCAACTCGGTTTACCAACGTTTACCACGTATACCGGACGTATACCGACATATTTACGACGCGTATCGGCCGCGCGTTTTTCGTACTACACTTTGTTCCGGACTCGTTTCCAATCGAGCGTATGTATATATATATAAATAATATAAAACGGATTTCGTTCGGTCGTTCGTTTCGTCGTGCGTGCGGGTACCACCACTCTATATAGCCCTCCGAGTGACCAGAGCGGCGGCTTCGCGTCGCCCGTTATCGGCGCGAAACATCTCGTCGCCGCGTCATACGCCACCGCGTACGTTGCTCGGTCGGTATTAATAATAATAGCGGCCGGCGGTGATCTTCGTCGCCGGGCCGCAGCAATCGCGCGCGCGCGTAATAAATATTCTAATATACTCGCGTATTATAAACGCGCGACATCGCGTCGAGTCGTCTACACGCGTTCATTTATTACACGAGTATATCGTAATATACGCGCCAGCGTACGGTGCACGACGGACTACACGCGCTTGTACGTACGACAACGGCAGACATACGCGTCGCCGTCGTAATATATTACGACGAGGTATCGCGCGCGCCCGCCGTTTCTACTTGAACGTACGATATAATACGCTACGGGTATCCGTGTAAGTAATACATATATATATATAGCCGGCGGATCCTCCCCATAAATTCGACGGTCATTTTCCGCGACCTCGCGTTAAAATATTACGCCGCCAATACTTTACGGGGACGCGACGATGGCGTAACGTCGTACACGACGACGTTGTCGGGTTCACTTTCGTCGAACGCCGTCGTCTCGTTTAATGTTCCCAACGGCGCGCTGAAAAAACCGGCGGCCGACGCTGCTCGCGTTATACACGTCTGGTTCCGAATTTACGCGAAATCTACCATCCATCTCGCGCGTTTCGATCGCCGCCGTGCTCGCCTCCTCTTCGCGTCCAAATCTTTCGTTCGGCGTTCCGTTCTAATTCCCACGCGACGTATACTCACAGTCGTTCTCGCGTTATTCCATCGGAACGTATTTACCTCGCGCGGTTTCGACAACTGTGGGGGGGGAGGGATATCAATTACGTTTCGTTAATGTTATTATTACACGACGTACGTACCGAAAATGGTTTCGTTCGAACGCGACGTGTTTTTAAACCGGACGGAAATCCCGAACTTGAAAAATTCGGCGTTACACTTGTGACGTCGCGGTTAGTCGCGTGCGTGCGCGCGTTCAAATCTCTATCCGGCGACACGCGTGTTATTATATATTCCGTTACCGCGCGTCAACCGTATTTCGCTCCGCGAAACGCACTCGATTAGTTATCGGCATTTCGCCGGTGATGAGTACTACTATTTGGTGTCGTAACGTCTCAACGTTTGGCCGCTCCGTGGGTATTCACGTATCCGAGGAATGGAATCGTACGGCTATTTCGGTAGTAAACATAAGTGTTTCGTTACTTTTTTGAAAGTCTCGCCTAATAAATGCACGCACTAGTCGTGATATAATAATCGTTCGGACTTTGTAGAGACGAGATGTGAAAGCCAGTAGAAACAAAACATTTCAAATTTATAATTGTCCAGATCGAGCCGAAAAACAATAACAACGGAGCTCGTTTCGCGGGGTTTCTTTATAACGTCCGGCCTCGGCGGATATGACGCGCACCCTCTGTTTCGAAATATATACGAATCTAGTAGAGCCGTTTCGATTGCGTAACCTTGACACTCTAAGCATTTGGATACCGTTACGTAATATATAAACACGCGTTGATTTTCTATTACACCAAGTTTCGAATATAATTTTCCGTATCGTCCGTCGTCGCTCTCAGCACCGTCTCGCGGACGCGACGAAATACTATACGGGTCTCGCGATATCGATTTCTATATTATATTCTAACGCGCTCGGCGGTCCGGCGTGTTGAATTACGACGAAAATCGTCGCCGTCACGGCCTTCGTGTCTCTACATACACACACACACACGCATAGTTTTGTATTTCGGGTAACATCTACCTGGTCAGTGGTCACGCTTGCGACCCGACTAGACTACGTAGCGTTAATTCGTTACGTAACGCCGCCGCCGGAACTTTGATACGACGATGCTGAGAATTACGATATTTTCGGGAAGGCAGGTACCTGTTAGGCGGTCTGTGTCCGTTGTTAACTCTAAACGACGTATGCCCTGTTTCGTGGACAACTGGACAACGCGCTGTGGTTTCTTACGCGCGTCGACTAAAGTCCGATTAAAAGACCGCTCCGGGATTTGTTCGCTCCGGAAAACAACGATTCGGCGTCTATACCATTGGCTCGTATTCGATAAATTTCGTGGCGCGAGTCAGTACAGTCCCAGACGCGGTGACTATAACACGTGCACAGTTCGCATCATCTCGGTCTCGCGAGAGTAATTTTATTCGTACATTTTTTTCGAACCGTTTAACTATCGTCGCTCCCCCAGCAGTTCTATCCCCGTGCGTTACACCGTCGATTGTTCGCGGCATTTTTACCTACTCGCGGTCGAATTATTCTTGACTTCGCCGCGTTATTGTTGCGCCATTTAATCGTCGTATCTACCGGATTATGAACCGTCTCGCTATTCAGAGGTCGATTATGTATGTACACCCGTTCGACATTCTTTGTTAACCGTTATCGCCCTAATTATCTAACCGCGTTTTATTAATCATTTACGTACCGGATAATTAACGCACTATCAGATTCGTGGATAATCTTTGATAGCGATTTTTTTTCTATCGCTTATCCAGAATATTCTGAATCGTTAAACGATAGACTATTTCCGCCCAATTGGAAATTATGCTCTATAAACGGAATATTTAAAAAACGGAACAAATCTAATAATCGAAACTGTCGGTCGATTTTTTTCGCACTCTACAGTTTGGTAAACTGTTTTGGAAAATTAGTCGTCAAATAAGTTTCGCTTTCCGCCATCAATACACGCGCCGAGACTTTTACACTCGTAATTTATTTTTCCAACAATATAGCGTAGAAACTTTGAAAAATAGCTTATAACGCTTTATATATAAATACGAGTTTTTAAAAAAACCTTCAGGAGTGTCGATCTCAACTTTCTTGTTTACGAGTTACGTCGATTGATGAAGGCATTGGTGATTCATTAGTAATACGAATGTATTCGACTAATCGTAAACAATTTACGAAAATACGTACATGGTTTCACGTCTTCGAGGAGCACACTCGTCGTCTCTCGTATTATTTCTTATTTTTCACTTTAAAATAACTTAATAAACGTTGTTATTCGCCGACGAACGAAAATTATTCTTGCGTATTCTTTCGATTAACGATCGTCTTATTTTATCAAACGCGTTCGACTGTTTAATTGACGTCGACGTAATAACCGAAGCGTCAGTCTAAATATTTATAAACGTCACTCAACCAGCTTTTATCGATTACGATAATCCCATAAAGTACGACGTACCGTAAATAGTACTATACTAAACTCCGTATCATCCGTAAAATGTTCGCGTTTAGTTTTCCATGCAACTTGAATATCCGCGAACACACCGAGTGTAGATAAATCGTTCCAAATCTCAGGCTTCGTTAAGTATTACATTTTCGAGCTCGAATAATTGGCTTGGTTTAAAGCTCTTTATTTCGCAGATTTGTGATAGAACACGATTCTTTTATACGGCGGAGTGTTTATTATGGACTCGATCGGAACGTGTTCAATAACGTAATATACGCGTCCTTTAAATATTTCGGTTAATAATTAGATAACTACGTTTTTATTTTCAAACATTTTAATATACCGACCTTAAAAATTAGAAGCGACGGATATACAATTTATTTGCGAATTACCGAACGGTCGTATAATTTCATTTGCTAGAATCGATTTCGTCCAAAGTATCCATTTATAATCGTCGCCTCGCTCCTTCGATTTTAATTTTATTTCGTTATTCCCATATCGAGTTGACCGAAAATGCGTCTCGTTCTAGAGCCGTGCCGTTGCGCAACCAGTACTCGGATTTTTGATTGACCCTTTTTCGAAAAATAATAAGCCGTTATTACGCCACGAACTAATTTTTAATTTCGCGCGCACGATTCTCGTCGACGTTATCATTGTTCTATCTGTCCGTAATTCCGTCGAATTGTCTGTACGATCGGGTTCTCGTTCGTTCGATTTTCGCGAATAAATATTATTATTTGGTGTTCGGTCCGAACGCAAATATCAACTGAAAACAATCGAAACGGTTCGTCAGATACGCGTTATATAGCCGCGCTCAATACGAATTCAATCCAACGTTCAATTTTCGCGACGATTTAGTTAACGTTTATCGTCGCACGCACCGGCGGGAAACGGAAATTTACGAATTTTTTCGCACGGTTGCGAAATACAAACGCCATCTGTTATTCGCTAATCGAATCCTTTGTAGAGAGCACACTACGCGATCGCGTTACGTTTTCGTACGACGGCGGTGAGGCGGCAGTATGGTGACGGTGGTGGATGGTACACACCGGTGATCGTACGTGGGCCGGCCGGTGACGAGGATTCGGTGGAAGGGACGGTCGTGACGTCAAAATGGCCGCGCGTCGATGGCGTTACACAATGTTGCGCACACTACGCGTCGTATTATATATATGTATATGTATGTGTGTGTGTGTAAGCGAGCCAGGTATATGTAACGTACGGATGTGCGCGTGTAATTGAAAAAATAACTTCGTCGTCGGGTCGAAAAATTTCGCGTCGTGCCGGCTCGTCGTACGTATTCGCCTTTTCAAACCCCCGCGATCGGCCGCGAATCGATGGAAAATCGTTGTTTTCGCGCTTTACCTAGCCCGGTGTTTCGACCGCGGTGGAAACTGTTTTTTTTTGTTTTACCGCAGCCGGACACGCGGGACAGCTCCGTCCAAAACGACCCGTCGTGGGCGCCACTGGTCAGGGGTCGGTCAGGCGCCTAGAAATATTCGTTATCCGAAAATCGACCGGCGCGCTAAACTATTATTACGGGCGCTTACTCGCGCCGTTCGCGGTTCGCGCCCGCGGCGCCACCCGAAATAATTCGCTTACTGCGCACCGATACAACAGGCGTTTTAGGCGAGAGAGTTGAGTCCGGCGCGGAACTAGCCCGTAATAATGCGTCGTCGTATTTACTTTTCGAAATATTTCTAATTGAAATTTCCGAGTATTCCCGTTATTGTTCTGATAAAATATTTGTATTCAGTTTTCGTTCGTAATACGACACTCATCCGCACCCGCGGCGCCCGTAACCCGCGGTATTTATAATTGCGCGACCACCGCGACGTCACTCGCCCGGAGCGTTCCGCCGCGGTAATAACGCGCGAGCGCGCGCGGTTTTTAGTGCGATTTCGTTCTCCGTGAAATACGCGTGTACAACGGTCGTCGACGAGAGAGCAACGCGCACCGGACGTGCCCGCCGTTCGGACGGCGATTCGACGTCCCGGCCGCTTTTCCTATCGAAGTAAGAACAACGCAAACCGTTTTTACCGTTAACGACGAACAACGATGATTCGTTATAAAAAAAAAAACGATAATTCGCGCGTACGGTTACACGGATCTCCCTGTACAGCCGGACGAACGTTCGCTGTCGTATGGCAATCGCGGTCCGTTGCGTTGACGAACCCGAGGAGTCGACGACGTAATTTCCGCCGCGATTACAAATAGCTGGAGCGTTTGATACGCACCGTACATATTCTACCGGTATTCGTTCCACTAGCGTATTTAATTACACGTTTTCGATACATATATATATATATATATATTTATTAAACGTAAACGCGTACGATATTTCCATACTAAACGTGTATATTATATGTACGCGCGCGCGTACTTCGTATCTGTTTACGATAACTTATAAACGGTTATCGGATATACAGTATCCGCCGGGAAGTCTAAATATATCTATTTCTTATGTCTTCCGCGCCCGTACGCAATAACGAAATCTATGGAAATATTCGCGCGACGTTTATTAAACGGAACGCGGCGGCCCCGTCGTCTTCGAACGTATTCCCTCCATCTCAATATGCTTATATACGTTCCGCGGACAATTTTCGGAATAACGTAAGTAGGTCCGCCGCGATGGGGAGGCGCAATTTCGTACCCTCGTTCCGTGTATCCCGGTATTATTTGTCGGTACGGCGTAATATTCGTGAGGAATATCGTCGCGCCCGTCGTTCGGTTTTTTTTTGCCTTAATTCGTTGTCCTTTCGCGTTTACCTTTACCCGAACGCGCTAAACGAACGACAACGGCCGAAATTTACGGAAAAAAATGCCGCGGTTCGACGCGCGTTTATCTGGTTTTTTTCATTACGGAACCCACCGCCGAATCTTTACACACACACACTTATACAGACATACACACATATATACATACACATGCACACATACACACACACATACACATATATACATACACTTATACACACATATACACATATACACATACACATGCATACACATACATATACACACACACACACACACACACACCGTTATTACAACCCGGCACGGCTCGCGTTTATATAAAACCTGGACGACGGGTACGCGGCAAAAAAATAAACGATCGTTCGTTGAACGCGAGGAATTCGTTATTATTATTATTATTATTACACGCGTTTAATACGTAAGAAACGGGAAAAGAGTAACAAAAAAGCAGAAACAAACGAATACTACTACTACTACTACTAATAATAATAATAATAATAACGACGACGACGACGAAAAACCCGGTCCGACGACGGTCGACGCGTGTCACCTATTCCGCCCGGTGCTGTGATGTATGCACGCTGATAACATCGTCATCGTATAGTCGCGACGGTGTGTGTGGGCCGACTTGGTGTGTCACGGGTATTTTTTTTTTGTTTCGTTAGGTCCGACTAATTTTTTATTTCGAATATTTATATATATATATATACACACACGTATATCCACGCGCGCGCACACATATTTTCTCGTTCGCGCGTCGTTTCACACCGACTCGTCGCCGTGTGTCGTTTCCGAAAACCACAAGTGGTGGCGGCGGCGACGGCCTCGTCTCGAGACGAGATCATCATATTATAATCGCGGTCGGACGACGGCCAATATGAGTGGGAAAGGTGGAGTAAAACAATCGCGCAACAAATTCCCCGGCGTGTTTTCGGATCGAACCGTTTTCGTTAATTACGATTTATTTCCACGTACAAATATATATATATATATATATATATACGTAATCGAGTTCCGAAAATTGTATAGTCGTTACTAAACGTCGGTGGTTCCTTGAAAGTTCGAACGTCGCGAATAAAACCGACTGTTACAAATAGCCGCGTAACATCGACGACTCGAACTAACGGCGGTTTCGTCAATAATTATCGAAAATGGTTACCTCCTACCAACTGTACGTACGTACGGTGATCGTAAATTATTGTTTTTTTTTTATAATTCGACGGACGCAATAACATGAACGACGTGACGGAACGGCGCTTATATTACGTTCGTCGGGCGAACTTCTCGTTACGATTATACGGTATAGTACGCGGACGTTACGTTCGCGGAACGTAAATCGGCTAATACGGACGCTGCGCGCGGCCAACACGATCGCGTAGGATTAACGAGAAACGTCGAGTCGGACAAGTCGCGGACCGGTGTTCGTAATTGCTCGCGTCCGGGGACGTATTCGCGCGGAAAACCGTTTCCCGAACTCGATTATCGTTACGCGACCGACGGCCGTCCGTTTATATACCGTCGTAGACGAAGAACGACTTGTCGGAAACGTTCAGCTCGAAATCCACCTCTCACCCCCCTTGTCACTCCTCGGCCTTAAGCCGTTCGTCGGCACCGCCGCCGCGTATCTAGTTACCACACGGATCTCGGGCTACGAGTTGCGCGCGAATCGTTTAATCTTTCGTTTCCTGCGCGCGAACGGTAATCCGCTTACGATATTTATTCCATATTATTTATATCGTGTTATTCCCGACGCGGTTATCACCGACTTCCGTCGCCGCGCGTTTTTCCCTCCTGCAATCGCCGTCCCCGTCCGCGTATCCATACACCTGTGCGAATCTTTAGCGTCGACAACCGTCACTATTACTACTACGCCGCGAAACGTACGTCGTCGCGGTACATTTGGTCCGTCCGGGCACGTACCATACCGGAACCTATAGGTACGCGAACGTGCCCGTTTTCGGTTACCGAGACGCGGAAACGATACCGCCGCGAACCTCGTCGCCGCCGTTGACCGTTACCCGGGTGACGGTCGTACGTCGTCACGAACGGATTCATTCATCGTGTTGTTCGCAGATTTGCACGTGATCGGCCCCGGGCGACCGACATAGCCGGCGGCGTTCATTTATAGAGCCGAGGCGAGGGCGCGCGCTGCCCACGGTAGCGTTTCGGTCCGGTCGGATGCGCGAAGATTTCGATTTTCAGCTGGCGCACCGGCAACGGGCGCGTAAGGACGACGACGCGGTGGTCGCAAACGACGACGACCGTCTGCGGAGGAGTAGACGGCGGATGAATTACCGTCATCATCATCATCATCAGCAGCAGCAGCAGCAGCATCACCACCACCATCAACAGCAGGAGCGTCATCGCGAAGACGACGAGGACGAAGACGCCCGTCGCGGACCCGCGCGCCTGTCGCGAAACGACGACGTAGACGACGACGTCGTCGACGACGACGATAACGACGACAACGACGACGACGAGGACGACGAGGACGACGATATGAACGACGAAGACGCCGCGGACTTGGACGACAACGGGGACGACGGCGGCCGCCGGCGCCGCCGCCGCCGTCACGACGAGACGGCCACCGTTGCGTCGGCGGACGGCTCGGCGGTTGGTTCGGACGGCCGCGACGTGAACAATATGATCATGCTGATGGACACCACCGACGGCGGGCCTTCCGCGACCGCCGGCGGTGCGTCGCCGTCGGGCGCGTCGTTGAAAGTTGACCCGTGCCGGGCTTCGTCACCACCGTCGACCACGGTGCCGTGCACCGGCACCGTCAGCACCACAGCGGCTCAACAACAGGTTAGTGCGTCCGTATCAATCGCCCGGGACGTAAAAACGTTCTAGGCCGGTGTTTGTTTCCGTTTCGTTTACGACGGATTACAGGGGAGGGAGGGTATCGCGAACGTAGTGGTAATTTTTTCGGCTTTTTTTTTTTTTTGATATACGTGTGGAAGTGTTTTCGTAAAAGAAAGACCGTTCCTCACGAATATTTGTAATTATTCGGGCGACTCGCTCCTAATATTGTTATCGTCGTCGTCCACCGATAATAACAATCGAAGAATATAGACGACGACGATAACTCACGGAAAATATTACCGCGTACGTTTAAAAAAGAAATAAACCTCGTTTAAACGCAGGACGATTACAACATGACGACTAGCTCGACAATCGGCTACAGCGACGTGGGCGACGGTTACGCTACTACCGACCTGATAGGTGGAGGCGTCGGGAGTCACCTCCATCCGCACCACCAACATAACCTACTTCTTTTACACCACCAGCAACAGCAGCAGCAGCAACAGCAACAGCACCCGCTCACACCGCAGCATCAAATTGGCGGCACCGTTCCCGGTAGCTATTACGGTACCAGCCAACATCACCATCCGTCCGCAGTAGCCGGTATACAGCCAACGCCGCCGCTGCCGTTACAATTGCACGACCATCAGCAGCAGCAACAGCAGCAGATCGGAGGTGATCTACAACTACAGCTTCAGATGCACCATCAGCAACAGCAACAACGCCAGCACCACCAACTGTTACAGCACCATCATCAACAACAGCAACAACACGAAGACTTATCGCGACATCACCACCATCACCACCATCATCATCTACAGTTACATCAACAGCAATTGGTCGAACACCAGCACCCACAACATCCCCACCATCATCACGAATTGTCCACCCTCTCTGCTCACCACCATCTACAGCAGCAGCAGCAGCAGCAGCAGCAGCAGCAGCAACAACAGCACGAAGAATTTTCTTCCGTTCAACACTCGCAATACCATCATCACCAACAACAACAACAACAACAACAGCAGCAGCAACAACAACAACGACAACAGTTTCCTCCAGCAGCCAGTAGTCTCGTTCACCCGCACTATCACCAACAGCAACAGCAACAACAACAACAACAACAACACCATCTACTGCCGCAGCACCATCACGTCGGCGTCGACGGAAGCGGCGGCGGCGGCGACGACGACGAGACGGTAGCGGACAACGCGGTCACGGCGTCCGTCGTGGCCACGGCGGCCGCGTACGCGACAGCGGCCGCTCTATACCAACACGGCAGTCATCACCATCATCAGCACCATCACCAGCAGCAGCACATGTTATTGCCTTCGTTGCCACCTCCACCACCGCCAGCGTCCGGTCAGTATGAATAGTTATTTAAAAATAATTTGCAACATCGTTCGTAAATAACGCGAGTCGTTTGAAACAAAAAAAAAAACAGATAGTCCCCCGACTCAGGGTTTGCAGCAGCTGAGAGCGGCCGCGGCTGCGGCGACTGCAGCGGCCGATCCGACGGTGGCAGCGAGCGCGGTGTCGCCCGTCACGAAATCCAGGCGGACCGCGGCGATAAACGAATCCGGGATAGGTGGCGGCGGTCGTGGCCGCGGCCGAAGAACCGCCGGTGCCGGCCACTCGGCTACGGCCGCGGCGGCGTTACAACAACAACAACAACAGTTGTTATTGCACCCTCATCACGGACTTTCGCATCATCACATGCCGCACCAGCAGTTCGGTGGCGCAGCCGGCGGCGGACCGCCGGTGGTTACGGCCACGGCCGCGGTGTCGGCCCCGGCCGAACAGCAACAGAGCCAGCCGTTGGACAGGGTGTTCGTGTGGGACTTGGACGAGACGATTATCGTGTTCAACTCGTTGTTGACGGGCGGCTACGCGGCGACTCACGGAAAGGTAACGGGCGTTTTTCGGCGACCGAAAATGTAAACCGCCGAACGTAACGAATATGATCGCGACGAACGCAACGGCTTATTCGGTATTCGCGTAAATATCGATTAGCGAAATTCGATAAATTACCGTTTTTTCGAACGCCACGTAATAATTATTACGACGACGTCGTCGCGTTTCAATTCGGAATACGTCAACTACTCCCGACACGAACTGCGGCGTCCGTTCAATTATTCTCGGTCGTTTCTACGGACAGGTTCTGTCCACTCGAGCGGGTGGAGTCGAAAAGACGATAGCCCCGTTTCGTACGCGTGTCTGGTGCGGACGTTTCGCTCAGACCGCCGTGAAAATCGCGTTTGAACGATTTCCAGCGGACTTGGTCGAAAAACTTTTCTCGACATTGATTCGGTCGAATAAAATCGTATAAATTCGCCACGGACCCGACACCGATGTTGAAGGTCACATTATATATACATGTACCGTCGATTGTTATGGAAATGTACAGGAACGCGGACGCTTTACACGAAATATTTGTACATTTTACTAGGTGGACAAATTCTGTTACTATACTACGGTGTTATTTGCGCGTTAATGTTTGCACGCATATTTGGCTCTCGATTGAAATTCGTTTCAATTTCGCGACACCTGATCAATTTATAGTATATATCGACACATAGTTTGTTGTCGAAAACGAAAAAATCGCGTCGTTTTGAAATACAAAGACCACGATAACGATTTAGGTATTGCAACTTTAAACCGGAATACGGTTGTTTTTTGTTTAAGTACGACGAATTTCGTTCGTAACATATTCCAAGTAAGCAAAACGAACGAATTCCGAAAATACCGTCCCGTTTTCGAAACGTGAATCTCCGTCGAAGACAAAAACAATTTCGGTTTACGTGTAATACAATACTCGCTTTGTCATAACCGTAATGGTATTTTTCCACTGACGACTGGAGTTTCACGCCGTTCTTTTTTTAAACATAATTACATTTATAAATTATATATTTTATATACGTATATAAAAACATTCGAAAACTTCGTTTCGAGCTTAGAATATATCGGTCGAATATTTTACGCGCTATTCGGCACTCCTTCGGGGCGCCGTCGACCGAACATCGCCCTCCCCCCCGCGTTACGTCGATTTATTTTTTATCTAAGCACTTCGTATGCACAGGACCAACGGACCATGCAACAACTAGGCTACCGGATGGAGGAACTGATATTCACGTTGGCGGATCAGAATTTCTTTTTCAACGAAATCGAGGTACGTAAGCGCGAACACGATACCGGTAATTGTACGCTTTCCAAACGACTACCGCCGGGTATAACATTACGTTGCCCTAAACGTCGCGAATTTCGAGGTACGACGCGCCCGCATATTTTACGATCGGACTTTTCGGATAGGCCGTAATTTACAACTTACCGACCGACCTGTTGTTCCAATCGTCGCTCTAGTCGGTGTTGGTCGCCGCCGTCACTGTCCATCTGACGACTTCGTTACTGCGAAAAGAATACGCGCGCCAACTGAACGAACGCATTTACGACAATCGTACGCAAATCGATTTACGTTTTGAACGGGTTTTAAGATTTTCCGTAAAACTATGTCCTAGATTCCTATTATATTATCCTGTACTTCGAGACGCTAAAAAAAAATTCGTTTACCACTTATAAATACCATAAATCGCTCGGGGTTGACTTCGTAGATTACACATAAACACGCGAGCGCCCAGACACACACAGGACTCTAAACAAACGTGTTTACCTGTTGTCGAAGGTGTTGGAAATATGTTTTCGCGGCGCACCCGGAAAGGTCGTCGTGATAACCAGTAGTCAGGTAGACGACACGGCTGTTAAGGGATTTTACGATCGGCTTTCAAGTTGTTTGATAAAAGACCGCCGATCGGTAACCGACGTAATTAATTATTACTACCAACGTCTAAACGGTTGTAGACGTTACAATACAGATAATATTTAGACGCGTAAAGAAAATCGATTAATCCGAACCGTTGAGGCATTGTGTATTCTGGACGGTATAAACAAATGATAAATCACACGGGCGGTACCTGGCGGTTACCTCCGTAACCGCCGACCCGAAATCTTACAGGTATACGACGTAATACAGTGGCCACGTGTTATATAGGAGACGAATCATTATTTATACTTTCTCGTAATCCGTTTACATTTAACGTTTAAACCGTCGGGACGCGAATTGTTCGCGGAAATCGCGATGTTAATCGTTTTGCACGCGTCAAATTCCGACCGTTTTGGTTACGGGTTGATACACGTCCGCTATTCGATAGGAAAAACTGACGTCGCGTGTGTGTGTGTGTGTGTGTGTGTGTATAATACACCACGAAGGGTATGGGGGTTTGGGGAGTGAAAGTTCACCACGTTCGACGGCGTAATTATTAGCCGCCCGACGATTAACGTACAAAATCGGGATTATTCGATCGCCGTCTGGCGCAAATGGAACCGACGATTATGTCTGTTCGGTTGAAATTGCGCGAGGTGCAAGGGAGGTGAAGCACGGTTTTTTTACCCTCGACCCGCCACCTTGGCGGAACAATTGTCGTTCGTAATCGTAAATAACGGCTGAAATCCTCCACCCGGGTACTTCGCGGTGTTTACGGCGCCCGGGCCAAAGTGGACACGAAATACGTGAACGTGACGATGACGTCGTCGGTGGGACAGCTGTCGCGACGATCGCGTTTTCGTTCACGGCCCGCGTGTTGCCACGGTGCACGTGATAAGAAGTTGTGTTCACTTTCTCGCGTTCGTTACTCGCGCCGGATGCGTTCTATTTTCTAGAATGACACACCGAACGTCGACCGAAGTCCCCTGCCCATGTCCCGTTCATTCTTAACTCGGGGGCCGTTCGTCCGTTTGAGAATAAGGCGACTATAATACACACGCAGTATTAAACGAATCGTTTCGACGACGTGACGTTTGGGTGGTTGTTGTTTAGGAGTGCGGCGGTGGCGATCAGATTCAGCACATCGACGACGCCGCTTCCGACGACAACGGCCAAGACCTGTCCGGTTACGACTTCAGCGCGGACGGGTTTTCCGCGTCCACCGTCACCAGCCAGCACCACCAACATCACCATTTTATCAACCAACACCATTTCAGCGGTACCGGCGGTGGCGGTGGCGGCGGCGCCATGCCCGGCACCAACCATCAGCAACAGCAACAACACCAGTACCAGCAGCACCAGTACGCCGGGCCGCACCAATCGTACCACCAACCGCACCATCATATGATGGCCGGCACGCCCGTCGCCAGTTCGCCGTCACCGTCGTCGGCGTCGTCCGTCGGCGGTCTCAGGAGCGCCGGCGCCGGTCTGCGAACCGGCGGCGCCGGCGGTGGCGGCAGTGGCGGCGTCGACTGGATGCGTAAATTGGCGTTCCGGTATCGTCGGGTCAAGGAGCTGTACAATCAGTATCGGAACTCGGTCGGAGGTAATAAAATAATTAACCGATTTGCGCGCGCGCGAATTTGGAACGTCGGTAATTTACCAATATATATATATATATAGTCAAAAGCACGCGCGTCAGGTTCGAACGGCGTTAGTCAGAGTCCTGGCCGACGTCCCGGGGAATGTCTGAAATCATTACTTATGTACGGTCCGGGTGTAAACTGGGCTACTTGCCCGGATACGTATAGGCTTGCGTGTAGACGATATAATTACAATAAATAGTTCACATTTATCAAGTTCGCAAAATATATTTAATACAATAATAATAATTACACAAACAAACGTGCGCATGAATTCGAGAATGGCTATTAGAGCCTACAACAAACATTAATACTGGAAACCCTTTGAGTTATCCGGTACAAAAAATAATTCTATAATATATAGTCTTACCAAATAAATTACCCTACGCGACACAACATCGCGCGATAGTTAACGAAAAACGACTAGTACTCGTCGTAAAAACACGACAATTTTATCCACGAAAATATCCACTATTGAATTATAATTACAATATACACAATGACGCGTGGGTTTTTCGCGACTTCGATAACGATTCGCGTGTGCTGGCGTTTCGCGGTCGACCGATAAGAATCCAATTAATATATCTTACGACTATCCTTACGAGTCTATAGGCATAAATAATTTCGGCCCTGACAACTTACGATCGAGGTCGAAACAACGCGAGTGTTCGTCTCTACGTACTTGGAAACGAATTTGAAACCGAAATTCCATCAAAATCCAAACGCCTAAAACGTCCGAGAATTCGATCGCTTACGTACGAAATATTCCGACGGATTGTCGTCGCGCCGCGTAACGAAACCGATACGAATCGCGCGTTACGGCGTGTTCATTCATTGACCTATGAATTTTATTATTCGCCTAATGTACGTATTATTTCACGCCGTACCCCGTACGTTTTTTTTATATATTACATTTAACGGGCAATTGTCCTTTTCTATATACAAGCACGTAAAAACAATTTACAATTTAATCGACGTATGTTAACTGGAACAATAACGCGGCCGAATAGTTTTATTATTAATAGTTATTACGTTATAACGCTAAAAGAAGTGTCCGCGTTGGCTTTCAACGTCTTTAATCTTCTCAAGGGTTCATTGGCCAAATAATAATTTGGCGATCCAATATGGCGTATGGAAAGAAGAGGTATATGCAGAGCGACGCGATGGTACATTGAAACAAAGTAACGAAAGAAGAGAATCCGATTTATTATTTAAAAACTCTGTAAGGAATCTAACGTCCGCGTCGTGTATACATATGGCGTAAGCGTTTTTCGTACGATAGGTACATTTTTTTTTTAACGCCAAACGATTGTTGGCGATAGTACGTACGTACGTGAGTCGTCGACAAATTTACCGAACAAACGCGTTTGTTGTCGTTTCAAAAAACTATCGCGACGGGTACGGCGATTGATGTATCGCGAAAAACGGACCGTGAACCAAAAAAATCATTAATTCATCAATTTGACGAATTTTCGTTTCGTTTTACAGGCTTACTGGGACCGGGTAAACGGGACGCTTGGCTTCAGCTCCGGGCCGACATCGAACTGAACACCGACGACTGGCTCACGCTGGCCGTCAAATGTTTGAATCTCATCAGCTCCAGGTAAACGTTCGATTTACGTATCGATAATATTCGTCGCGAGAAAGTCCGATTTATTCGTCCGGGACGATTGCTAACGGTTATGTCGCGCACGATTATTTATTATTTCTAGTAGGAGTTCGAATAATAATTCGATTTACGATAACGTAATCGTATAAACGATTATTCGTCGTGATTTCGCGGACGTATTGCGCAAAACGTAGTTATTTCTTTTTTCGAAACGTCGGTCCGCGTAACGGCGACAACGAAAATCGTTTCCGCGTACGTAGAAACGAATACTACTCGCGTTGTTTAAACGTCGACGTCGATCGTAAGTAACCGTCGCGTCATAGTCGACGTACCACCCCTCTGCATAGGGACGGTCTTCGCCGTTTAAAGTACCGACCGTCGCAGTGTGTCCCTTAAATGTCCGCGAATATACCTAACCGCAGTTTTTCGTACGACCTAACCGCGGTCGTCATTTTCGTCGTACCCACGGGCGTACCGTAAATAATTCGTACCGTAAATGATTCGTCACGCAGGCCCAACTGCGTGAACGTGCTGGTGACCACCACGCACCTGATCCCGGCGCTGGCCAAGATACTGTTGTACGGGCTCGGGCCGCATTTCGCGGTGGAAAACATTTACTCGGCCGCCGGTTCCGGAGGCGGCGGTGCGTCGACGGGCGGCAACAAATTGACCGGCGGGGGCGGCGGCGGCGGCGGCGCGGCTTCGGCTTCGGCAGCGGCTACAGCGGCCGCGGGTTCGTCCAAGGAATCGTGCTTCGACCGGGTGGTGCAGCGGTACGGTCGGAAGTGCACGTACGTGGTGATCGGCGACGGGGCCGAGGAAGAACGGGCCGCCCGGCAGGTAACTGACACGTTGCGCGACTCGCGAGAGGGGTAAAATGGCCGGATGGTCGTAAGTTATAATTATCGGGGCATTCGTGACTTGTCCGAGCCGTGTCAAACCTACCGGCGCCGTACGCGTCAAGTGTAGCTCGACGTGCAAGCCGGAAGTACACGCGAGTTGCGTACGCCGACCAGGTAGAAGATGAACGATGGCCGTTGACGAGTTATGACGTCCCCGGTAAGCTCTCCCCGTTCCACGGTCGAACACGGAGGAGAACCCCTGTGCTATAATGTCCCGACATTTCGCTTTACCGTACCGTATTATGAACCGAGCGATTACGTTGATACGGTGAACGGGTCGCGGGGCCGTTCGATCGGGCGCAGTCGATTTCGAAAATAATAGTTCGCGTCCGGTTACGACCACTGTCGGCCGTCGAAAATTCGTCTCGATTCGTACGCGAAGACTGTACGTCCGAAATTATTCCATTAATGTCCTTTGAAAGTCGACGGGCTTCAAAATAGTTTACATTTTTTCGGTTTTCGATATTTATCGTACCGCGCCGGAAAATATGGTCGACTGTTTCCCAAAAAAAACCCCCACCCAACACAATGACGCTATTATCATTTCGAACGCGACGGTAATTTTCAAATTTTCGGTAATTGTTAAGGTCGTCCATTTATCCGTTAAACCGACGCGTGTAGCGCACGTTATAGAGAACGTACCGAACGTAAATTCGAATATAGAAAACATTTGAAATCGGAACAGTGACTCTGGTTTCGGGCGTATTTCTTTTAATTAATTTACTATGCGAACCACAAGTA
The DNA here is from genome assembly GCA_025469175.1 of Geopemphigus sp. TES_GeoC_2020. Lineage (NCBI taxonomy): Eukaryota > Metazoa > Arthropoda > Insecta > Hemiptera > Aphididae > Geopemphigus > Geopemphigus sp. TES_GeoC_2020. The sequence continues at coordinate 20,775 of JAIPRN010001700.1, forward strand.
TGCCGTGGATTCTTTCAAGTTTCGAATTGAATTGATCAAACGTTCATGACGATTTCTGTTTGTACGCGATTTCGAATAGCGATTAATTTACATTTTTTATTGTCGAAGAGACGGGCGGCGGTAAAATTGTCGTCGACATTTGTCCATTAAATTCCCGACGATTCGTCGAAGTTTATAAAAGTGTGGAACGTGTGTAGTATACGCGCCGATGGTGATAAAAAAAATTAAAAATACGTACGCGCATTCCGTAAATTCCAAAAAAAAAAAAAAACAAAACAAAATGTATACTACGTGTTTTCTTACTCGAGAATGAATAAAAAGAAACGCCACGCTATAAATCGTACGGGCGCGAACGTGTAGAAATTATTATTGTTGAACGCGGAAGCCGTCGCAAAATATCTCGTCCGGACCCAAACGATTGCGCCGTTTGTCGGTCAGTTTCGTCCTGGTCCTACTTCGGTTGCGCGTACGAAGCCTTACGAGTTTTCGCGTTAATTGTATTTTTGCTTCATTTTGGTCTTCTTTACCGTACAGATGAACTTTCCGTTCTGGCGAGTGTCTGGCCATAGCGATCTCCAGGCGCTGTACAACGCCCTCGACATGGGATTCCTGTAAAACCAACAGTCTACGCACAGAATGGTAGTAGTAACAGCCACAGAGGAGGACAATCCAACAACACACGTTTTCGAAAAACAGTTTTCGAGTTTGGAAAACTCGTCGTCCGTAGTAATAGTGTTGACATATAATATATGTATATATGTAAATGTGTGCGCGTGTGCGACGTGTGTGTGTGTGTGTGTGTGTGTGTGTGTGTGTGTATGGACGAACGAAAGATTTTGGGAAATATTGAATATTTTATATAATATATCGTCACATTGGTGACGCGGTTAAGTTAGGTTACTAATTTAGACGATATTTTATTTTAATTTATACGATTATTTATTACGCCGTTTATTTGTAAGGAATTTATTATCGGCTAATTACGAGTAAGACTACGGTGACGTCCACGAATCGCGTGGAATACTGACGTTCTCGGGGCTCTCACGCCAATTATCGACGGAGTAACTGGACGTTTGATGTTAATTAACCCGACAATAAGTTACCGGCTTTTTTCGACTCGAGTTAATTATTCGCGCGAACATTTCTTAAATCAAATTGACAACGATATTTATATAAATGTATATGGTATGTATAGTGTGCTCTATACGGCTAAACACGTACGAAGTAAAAAAAAAAAATTGTAACTTTTGAGACGAAAAATTATTTCGTACTTTTTATTATTATTATTATTATTATTATTATTATTTGTATTTAAATAAACGTTAATCGGACGAGTTGAACAAATTGTAGTCGACTCGTTCCCGGTCTCGATACGTACACCGCGTTTGGCTGCGCTACTAACTAATTCGCTTCCCGTACGTTTGTCCGTCGTTTTTCGACTCGGACACTTCATCGGATTCGTCGAGATATCGCGTCAATTTGACGTACGTATCGATAAATACGGCCGTTTGGAGCGACCATTTTCCAAGTACATCTTATTCCGACGTTTACGAATAAATTACACGTTGTCAACGTTCACCGACGACTTTGGCGCATGCATATATTTTGTCGAGTAGTATCCGTAAATCGTGGGCACGTACCCTGCTGTGCCCTTGGCATTGCCCCGGACGATTATAGACGGTCGTCCGTAGTGCATCGACAAGCGTTTCGTTTTTGAAACCGATCGTATTTTCTTTTTTTCTATTACGAGTTTTATCCGATATTTTCCCTCCTGAGTCCGATTAATATCGTTTTTGTCGTTTAATCTGCCCGACGACGACCGAACGAAAACGCGCGTATTCGGCGAAAACCCGAACAATTTACGTCCACCGCGGCGGAACCGTTTTGTAGGTAAATATAGATTTTATATATATATATATATATATGTAAATTGTATAGACGAATGTGTTACGAGAAACGCACGAAAATAGTCTAATTTGTAAACCGTTTATCGCGTGCGTGTAACGTTACGGGCTCGGCGTTCGAATGACGAAACGAACTTTGTATCGTTCGTCCGAAAAACAAACACACGTTGCCATCAGGTCGGCCAACAAGTACGTTGGTCGACTTCGGGCGTACCGATCGTTTTAAGACCGCCGGCGGTACGAAAAATCGCGATTTCCGTTCGAAATCGAATTTCTCCGAGTCCCGCCGGCAATTTCACGGCCGAGTCGCCTAACCTAATACATATTACGTATTGTACGCGTTACCACGGTACACGTATTTACCGCGTAATTGACGGACTCGGCCCGGTACACGGTTCCGCGATTTTCTCGTTTTTTTTTTTTTTTGTTTTTACCCGAAAACCGAACGGTTATATCTATTCCGTATTTGTGTAATACGTTTTTATATTCGCGTTATTTGTAAGGTACCGGATTATGTCGTAATTATTTTCGTCGAAAACGAACGAATTGTTTTTCGTTTTTTCCGAAACGCGCCCAAAAACCGTTATATTGTTGTATATACAACTAGCTTCCGGAATTTCCGCGTCGACCAAAATTCGTTTATTTTAACGCTTATTAATCGTATATTGGCCGCAAACGACACCGACATTAAACGGTATTTGTTCATTCTCGTCGTGTGTGTGTGTGTGTGTGTGTGTGTGTGTACGCGTATACGTGTAATTTTGTTGACATATTAACGATACAAATTGCGGTAAACGGCGAACGTCGTAAATGAACGTACCGCCGTTGTTGTCCGAAGCCAACAAGTGGCCACACGACCCGAGTCCCGGATACGGGACGGTTGTGTTAAGGTACGTGCACAGAATAAGAATGGACACTGATAATGAATTATGTGAGAAGTATAGGAAAATCTGATAAACTAATTCGCCATATTTTCGGAGGAAAATCAGTATGACCATACCCACAAAAAACATACGTTTTTGTAAATAATAATAATAATTTTTCTCTCAATTGTAAATTGTAATGTATTACGCATCGTACACATACGAATACATTACAATTTACAAATGAGAAAGAGTATCAAGTTGTTTTTTTTTTTTTTAGTTGATTTTAACAGGCTCTGGACACTCTTAAATGTTATGAATAATACGCGGCCATTTTTTCGGAGGAAAATAATATCGATAATATTCTGTGATAACGTTTCAGAGTGTCCAGAGTCTAGTACGTGCGTGCAGTTGGCACTTTTGTTTTTTTTTTTGACGGGTTTTCTGACGATTTACAAATTCGGAAACTAAATTCACCGTTAATTGGCGATTTGTCCGGAATGGATCGGATAAAGTCGGGTATAGTAAGGGGAGGCAACGTGGTTGTGTTTCATTTCCGACAGAGTTTTACGGATTACGGCGAATTTCCGTTTAGGCCCGTCCGGGTCCGTCCTTACCGCGGGTGCATTATTATCTTCACTATACAGATATATATATATATACATGACCGTGACGACGGTCCTTCGGATGTAATATCGTATTTACGAGGCGATTTGCACGATTCCAAGTCGTCGCGGTCCGGGGAGGGGCATTCAGAGATGGGGGTGGAAGAAAGACTCCTTGGAACGTCCTAGTCTCGCGGTTTTTCGAACGCCGAACGAATAATCAAAAAAAAAAGTCGCGCGATCGTCGATCGTTGAGCCCGATTAATTGGCGGGATAATACCGGGATTACATAATATCGTCTCGAGATAATAACACCGGTAAGTATAACGTTGTCTACTCGTAGTTAACACGCGATCCGTCGCCCGCAATTATCCCGTATTATTAAATAGCGCGATAATTTGGTCCGCCGTACAATCTTGATATCGTTATTACGCTTTTTGAATACCGTTTTTCATATATGTATATGTTGGACAATTTTGCGGCGATTTTAGCGGCGCGTTTTACGTTTTCGCCGCCTGGTAGTTTCGCCCTAGTCACGAAATCGCGATTTTGATACAGTTTTTCAGGCCAACACGCTCGTTAAAAGTTTTCGAAACAATACGATCGATTTTCGACTAAATATAGCGTTTCCAAAACGTTCCGTGAGAGGGGTTGTGGGGGGTGGTTACGTTCTCGATATTCGAAAACCCGAAATCGCGGTAATCGAAGTACCGGAAATTTCAAAAGTCCCCGGTGACGCGTTGTTTGTTTTTTTTTTGGAAAAAAAATGTTGGAAATTTGGATAAAATTGACGTTTTACGCGTAAAACAACTATAGTTTCTATTCGAATTCGTCACGCGGGCAACGTGTAAAAAATGTCGTTCTTTTCACTAACTATTTCGCGAAATATCGAACATACGAAGTATTTAGGGAGACATTACCTAACACGTTTCGTACATTATATTTTAATCGACGACGGAACGAACGAGCGTTGACGTTCCGCGCCATTTCGTGGTCCCGTTCCGCAATAAATTTAGACACTCGCGCGTTTCACGTCCTACCGCGAGCTTTTTTAATCATCCTCGCGCTCGTTGATAATACAACGTATCGTTTATACGGAGGACGTGTGTGGGGTGTGCTAACGAATCACTCGGAACGTAAAACGTTCACGGTTTGTCGACGGACCGACAAAACGAAAAATGGTCAACCGTTCGGAACGATACTAAACGTACGGCGGCGTCGACGTAAGGCGAAAACGAAAAAGTAATTACTTACGTAATTGTATAAACAACTAAAATCGTATAACATAATACCTATTCGTTTTATCCGTTTACAACAAATGGGATATTTCACGGGACAGTTTGAACGATTTGAAATCAATTTTATCGACCGTGTCCGTCAGTGTTTTATCGCGAAATGTGTTCGATCGTATTAAACTTATTACGTTAATTCCATTTACCGGATAACAACCGAAACGTCTAAAAAATGATCGTTCGCCGTACGTATTAAACTAACGCAATACATATTGTCCGTTCGTCACGATTCACGCGTGTCTAATTGCCAGCCGAACTAACGTGTACCTGGGCTGTCGGACATTATCGCCGAACGGCCGATCGTCGGAAACACGCCGAACGGCCGTAAAACGGGTTCGGTATTTTGTATCGTCGGTGCGTGGTCGTCCCGTAACGTGTACGCCACGGTCCGGTGGCGCGAAAATCGAAAACTCGGACGGAAAATCGTCGTCGGCGAGAAAAAACGCGCGGAACGAAAACGTCGCCCAGACGCGATTCGCCGCCGAAATTGGCGCAGCCGCGTAAACGTAGCGCCCGGGCCGCCGAATGCGGCGCGCCGTGTTGGGTAGGCAGTTGCGAACGTAACGGACTGTCAAAAAGCCGCAATTACGTTAAGGTATACGCGAAGCGCCGTCGGACGTTCGTTATTCGCTACACACGGCGATGGGCCAAAATTTCGTAACTCACCGAAGGGACCCGGGCAATCGAAATGTGAATACCTAGACGTTAACTGGTGTACTTCTTTTCCCGGCTTAGATCGGGTCATACCCATCTTCCTTTTAGCACTCCTTCCGATTATCGTTTAATAGCCCTTTGTACTCTCCATCCCTTACACTCTATTTGCGATATTCCGCGCGTCTTTTTCCGACGCCCTTTGCACAACGAGGCAAGCTCGCCTTTTTAGCTGACAAATACCACGTTCCTTTTAATATTACGTCCATTCTACGCACTCGGCTTACCTCTCGCCATTCTTTTCTGTTGTCCGTCACACCAAAACGTGTCGTATAATAATTTAACCTTTTAACCGTAATAACCGATTGTTATTTTATACAAAGTTTCGATAAAAAAAAAAAAAAACATATCGCAATGCCAGAGCGGAAAACACGCGAACTCGGCGAACCTAACGACTCGAACGGAACCACGAAAAACCCTCCCACCACCAGCAACCGACTGCGATAACGAGATAACGGAACCGATCACGTAGGCCGTTCGGAATTTCGCCCATCGCTTCCGTCGGCCCATAAATATCGGTGGACCGAGCTTGGCACGGTATTTATTTTTTTTTTTAAAACGGATAAAACGACGTTTTCTAAAAACGGAACCTAGCTAGATCGATTTGTCGCCCTCCACACTCCCTGCATAATTTCGTGAAAATTATACTAAATTTCACGAAAATCGTCGGAGCCGTTTCCGAGATTCAGATTATATATATACAAGAATTGCTCGTTTACAGGTATTAGATAGATATAGAAAAGTTTGTATCCAGTATTAGAATTCAAATAAATTAAAATAAAACCGGTTTTTCATTGCCCGAAAACACGGATTAAACGACGTTTTCTAAAAACGGAACCTAGCTAGATCGATTTGTCGCCCTCCACACTCCCTGCGTACAAAATTTCCTGAAAATCGTCGGAGCCGAGATTCGGATTACGTATTCACAATGATTGCTCGTTAAAAGGTATTAGAAGTCGTTTAAAGTTTCACCGACGAAAAAAAAATATGAAAACGGGACGAATTATTGACGAGGAGAACGCGGTGAACCGTTTCGATAAAACGTCCCGCGGTTGATTTTGAGCGGTCGGCGACAACGCGACGGCGACGCGAAACGGAGGAAAAACGATTAACCAGTACACGAGCCCGTACGGTAGATGGCGCGCTCGGTACGGACGAACGGCAATCGGTCGATCGTGTTTGGCGAGCGACCGACAGGCGCGCGCGCGCGCGTTAGCTTTTTAATTCGAAATTCGTCGTTACCCGATAAATACGAAAAATGCGACGTTTTCACGTCCCATCCACGTCGTTGTAACGCGAATTGCCCCGCGGGCCGACGACGCTCGTCCTAGTGGCGTTTTCACTTGGCCGGCGGACATATTTTCTAGAAGCTCCGGGCCGTCCGCGGTTTACAAATTACCGGTCACCGTATCGTCGGTACGGAAATATTTTCCGTTTCGTTCGGACCCGCCCGTCCCTATTGCCGAAATGACGAATCGGCCTTTACTAATCGCGCGCGGTTTGACGCGTGGTGCCTCTATATTGGTCGCGCGTTATATTCCGTGTTTTCGATTTGGATCGCAATAGACGAATAACACACCGACGGCCGCTTATCGCCGTAAACGCGCGCCCGAATTCCGAGCATATTCGGGATTATCTCGGGCGCGTGCCGACGTAAATTACGATTCACGAACCCTGTACGGCGGTTACCGGTAACGACGAGCGGGCGAGATTACCGTCCCGCGCGCGCGGTTTACAAACGAACGGCAATTTCGGAATCGTCCGCGATCGCCACGGGACGCCTATTTACGTTCGTCGGCATACGTGTTACCTTTCGTAAAACAACGTCACAATTCGATTACACCGTACATGGCTCCGCACGAAATATTCGTATATCGTTTTCCAACGGCGCGGTCGGGCGGGGCGATTAAAAACGATAATACCGGCGGAAAAAAAAACCGAGGAAACGTTTTTAAGCGGTCTCTCGCTTATACACGTACGTTCATAAATTATCTACGTTTACGTGTCCGGGTCACGCGGCGTAGATAAGCAAAAACGAATTTCGATTCGAGAACGGCCGCGCCGGTATATTCTCGTTCGTCCGGTTTTTTCCGTTCGAAACGCGATTATTATTTACGGCCGTGTCCGACGACGAATTCGTCGTCTCCATGTCCCGACCGATTTACCGGCCGACCGATTTATACGTGCTTGCCCGGCGGACGGGACGCGACTTCGATCTAGCTCGCGAGAACGGTGCCGAAAGTTTCGACGGGCGGGCGAGATAAACGAACAAGAAAAAAACAAAAAACGGCGTGGTAATTCATTTCGCCCGTACGCATCGGGATCGTCGGTATAATTGGTCGAACGCGGCACCTAGCGAACGCCGATCGTTATCGATTTTCGTCCGTGCCCGAACGCCGCGGACGTTTGTACACGTTCGTCTAATCGCCCCGGGCCAATTCCCTAGAATTTTACTCGCGTCGAATCGAAGGCGTGTACGTTTCCGTTTCGTAAAACGATTACACCGAAAATCCGAATTACACACATCCCGGCGTTCGTCCGAGACTCGAATATTTTACTAATAATAACAACTACGCGCGCTCGTGACGCAATATGTATCGCGGAGATCCAACAAACGTCGAACGCGTTTACGTTCACGACGCGTTTAAAACGACGACGTTTAATCATTACGAAAAACGTAGAATTTTTTTCGAAAAAAACGACACCCGTTACGGAACGTACACCCGAACGTTTTTTTTTTGGCGGGCCCAACCTTTTTGTCGGGACGTATTCGGACCGATTTAATCATTTGAGCGCGAATATCCGTATTTATGTATCGACGTAAAAAACGTTTCAATAAATAAACGGCGACGGTATCGTGACCAGTTGCCACCCCGTTACCGATTCGAAAGCGTAAACAAAACACGCGTATACACGTGAATCCGTAAACGTGGCAGCGCGCGCGTTTGGTAAACAATGTCTACGCTTGGGCTCTCACGTTCTCGGGCACAAAGGGAACGCGGCTTTTACTACACGTGATTGAATACGGCGCCCGGCGGCATAAAGAACGCGCGTGTGCTCCTGCACAGCGCACTTGTTGTTGTTGTTGTCGGCCGTCGTTTTTTCTACACCGAACGGACGTCGTTTGCCGTATAGAGCGCACAATGGCGGCGTCTATTATATTGTTATTGTACGACGATCCAACACGGGAATCTCGCGTAGTTTGCGTTATTAAAACGAAAACAGAAGAAAAAAAAACGCGGAAGAAAAACACACAAATAATGGCGTATTGTGCCGGGATCATAATTTTATCGATCCACCGCGCTATTACGAACAATCGCGGTCCGGTGTCTGCGCACAAACGCGCGTTGCGTAAGTACAATAATACGCCATTGTTCGCCGTTTCGCGTATTCACAGGAATCGGATATTTACATAATAACGCGTACTTGTACCACGGATTAAAAACAATATACGCCTACGCCTATCGCGATGATTGGACCGCGTGCGTGAGAAAAACAGATCAAGGCTGGCCGAAGTTAGAAAAACGCGTAAAAACAAAAAAAAAAACAATACGTTCGATCGACAAAGGCTACGTGGGAGTGAACGCTCGCCGGCGTTTTCGTACGGATTGTTGCGAAGGCCCTTTTCCGGTTTCGAACGGCGATTCGCCGGCGAACCGGGTTTTTATTCGTCAAACGTTTACTACCGGTAACGAAACAGCCACGATCTAGGTAAACGTCGATTTTTTCGTTTAATACTCCTCCAAAAACTACACGAATTCCGAACGACGAGCGAAATTCCACCGAGTTCGTATTAATTACGCGTCGTAACGGTCGATTTAATAATTCGTTCCGACGAACGATTCCGAATGGCGCGGTTGTTTAATATAAACGTAGTGTGTGTGTGTGTGTGTGTGTATGCGCGTAAATAATCACGAAAAAAAAATTGTCGACTCTCCGAAGAAATAAAAATCCGTTTTTGAACGCGTCTCGTGTTATATATATATATAATATCGGGTGACCGAGCTTTGCTCGGTATTTTTCTGTTTTCGTCGTTGGATTTGTCTCGTAGGGATCTTGAGACTCAATTCGATGGTCAATAAGGACCCGTCGATAAAGTGAAAAAAACTACGAATTTTGAAAAAGTGCTCTCCCGACCGCCGTTAAATTTATATTGTAAATCTAATTACACAGAACGCGAGATGATCGCCGTACGCGTATTTGGTATAAAGTTGGAATTTCTACGACAATTCGAACGAATTATTTTCGTTTTCGACGTTTATATGGCAAAAAATGAACAATTACAAACGAAACCTAGATCGATTTATCGCCCTCGAAAATACGTGAAAATCGACGGATCCGTTTCCGAGATTCAAATTATATATACACAAGAATTGCTCGTTTTAAAGGTATTTAATATATGAATACAGTTCGACGTATACGATTTATCTTTACTAATAATTAGTTTGAGAATTTGTACGTACCGTAAAAAACGGTCGAGTGTATTTTGTTTGTTTTTGTCGAAACACGCGCGCGAAACGATTTGATGTTGTTGTTGTCGCGTTGTTTACAGAAACAACGTTGGCGAACATCGTAATTAAAGATTCGATAAGGACGACGTTGTTGTTCTCGCGGACGGCCTTACGCATCGCGAGCTATGCAACGTCGGCACTTGTAAAAGAGTCGGGCGATTATTAGTGGCCGATTACGTTAACTACGAACGGCGGCGTACCGGTCGGTTGGGAATTTCGGCCGGTAACGAACGTAGGAACGTCGACGGCCTATTGTCGGCCAACGGTACGCGCCGGACGGGATATACGAAATTAAACGTCGCGTGTTTTCACCCGGTTCGTTTACGCGCCGTATTATACGTAAACAACGTACCATTCACACGACACACGGACGACCGATTTTCGTGCGTACCGTTTCGCCGTCACGTCCGTTTTAGGCGATTTCGAAATATGTTTTGTTTTTCGTTCGGTCGCTATATATACATTGGTACGCGACTAAAACGTTTTTCCAATTTACGCGCACGCCCGTGTATATTTATTATACGTAAGCGACGATGTTTACAAACGGTTGTCGAAATCGCCCGCGGATTTTATCGATTGTACACGGCATATTATTGTACGGGTCAACGTCTCGTCGTTTCGTATCGCGTCTGCATAATCGTCGCGTTACGTAATATTACGCGTAATTGTCGTTGTTTCGTACGTGAAAACCTCGGCGACGTCATCGCGCGACGAAAAATCCCGTCCGGTCGTCCCCGTACGATCGATGATTGTCGGATCACGTAACGCGATCAATTTCCATCCGAAATTGCCTTTCGCGGCACGCCGAATTCGCTTTATTGTTGGCCAATAACTAGCGACGGGCATCCCGCGATACTAGAAACACTCGCGAGTGGACGAATAAAAAAAAAAACCTACTCGACGAAAATTGGTACCGACATTATTGTACGGCGCTTTAGAGTTCGCTCGGTGGCAAACGGAGTATGTGATTCGCACGATTCGCGTTTAGCGTTTAAAAGTCGAAATTTATCGGTACGTTGTATTCGAGGTACATAATTTACGTTATAACGTTACGGTATACCGAATAATGATTAACGCGTAAATTATCGATCACGCGGCCGACAAAAACAATTATACGCCAAGATACGATGCTCTCGAATAATAAACGTAATTCTACACCGTCCAGTAACAAAGTAGGTTATATTTAAGGTTGTGAAATTCGATAAACTCGAATCGAAATGTAAGTGTATCGTTTACGTTTACCAAAGTTCCTATATTTGGCACTATGTATAGGTAAAGTACGAATTGTATACGTGTGTACGTTAGCTAGTGATTTTACACGTTGTGCCTGACTATTTGCGCGTATTTATTATAAATTCGTAAAATATCGTTTATGTTTCAAACGTTTACTTTACGTAAAATTGTACATAATTCTTTAGATAAATTTATTATAAAATAGTCAATTATCGTCTATGTTTTAAACGTTTTGTTTACAACTGTTTACAATTATATATAATTTTTTACATACATTTATTACAAATTCGTAAAATATCGCATATGTTTTAAACGTTTTGTTTACATAAAATTATACATAATTCTTTAGATAAATTTACAATAAAATAGTAAAATATCGTTTATGTTTTAAACGTTTTGTTTACAATTGTATATAATTTTTTACATAAATTTATTATAAAATAGTAAAATATCGTTTATGTTTTAAACGTTTTGTTTACATAAAATTGTACATAATTCTTTAGATAAATTTATTATAAAATAGTAAAATATTGTTTATGTTTTAAACGTTTTGTTTACATAAAATTGTACATAATTCTTTAGATAAATTGATTATAAATTCGTAAAATATCGCTTATGTTTTAAACGTTTTGTTTACAATTGTTTACAATTATATATAATTTTTTACATAAATTTATTATTAATTCGTAAAATATCGTTTATGTTTCAAACGTTTTGTTTACGTAAAATTGTACATAATTCTTTAGATAAATTTATTATAAAATAGTAAAATATTGTTTATGTTTTAAACGTTTTATTTACATAAAATTGTACATAATTCTTTAGAAAAATTTATTATAAAATAGTAAAATATTGTTTATGTTTTAAACGTTTTGTTTACATAAAATTGTACATAATTCTTTAGATAAATTTACTATAAAATAGTAAAATATCGTTTACGTTTTAAACGTTTTGCTTACATAAAAACAAAAGTAATAATTTAGAGACGAAAATGATCGGCCCCGATCAATCGTTATTGAAATTCGCGTGGGCCGCCGTGCGACGAACACGTTCGCATTTTCGGCGTTCCGTCAACGTTTGATCGCGAAATTTAACGACGGGTGTCACCGGCCGGTGGATAGGCTGATCAACTCCGCCCGTTAGGTCCGTGAAACGTTCAGGCATTTGGCGTCGCGCGCGTTCTATTACTGGAAACGCGCAACGGCGCGATTTGACGTTTTACGAGTATACCGTCACTTGCCCGGCACGTTTGATTCGCGACGCTGGTTCGTGCAATTCGTCCACGTTCGATCGGGCGCTTTTAAGTTTTACATAGACACGCGAAAAAGACGTGAGAATACGAGTAAATACACAGGTATACGCGTATTTAAGGTACAGTAACCTACGACGATTATAAAATATAAACGTTTGTAATACGCGCGGGATGGCGATTAATAGTCGAACGTATGGTTAGGCGTGTAAAAACGTTCGACGGTAGTAACGAATACGAGAAAAACCGAATAATCGTACACGGGAAATAGAAAAGTCGGAATCGTAATATCGATTATTTACGGCGACGAAAAAATGTAATTGACGACAGTAACGCGGCGACGCCGATTCGTACAGTTCGTCGACGTTCGATCGAGCGCTTTTAAGTTTTACGTAGACGCGCGAAAAATGCGTTATAATAGGAATACGCGTATTCGATGTACAGTAAGTGACGAATAAACGAAAAACCGACGGACAAAGTAGAAAAGCGGGAATACGGACGGATTTACGGGGACGAGCAACGACGCGAAAGTAAGAACACTGGGAAACGATCGGAACGCGGAATTGTTAACCGGGCTAACGACGAGTCGAAAACGGGCTTTTGTTTTAAATATTGTAATACGTCCAGGGGTCGTCGTCGGTTACGTCGACGGTGGCGATGGCGGCGGCTCCGACCGCACCGGTACTAGGACGGTTTTTGTACGGCAAGTCGGCGTTCCGAGTGGCCGTTGCGAAGTTGACCGCGCTGATTGGCGTGTCCGTGGCGTCCACGGTGCCGACGATGTTCGCCGTGCCGGCGGCGTGCACGACGTAATTGCCGTCGCCGTAATACGCGTCGGTCCTTTTGGCCGGCGAATAGTGACGGGCACCGGTCGTGGCCACGGCCCCGGTGCTGGTGATCGGCGCGTACGGTTTACCGTTGTAGTACACGGTGGTCGGCGGTTTCAGACCGGCCGCGGAATAATCGACGGCCGGCGGCGGCGGCCCGGCGTCGTTCACCGATTTGTTGTTGGCCGCCGCGGTCGCGTTCTTGTGGCCCGCGGTGGCCACCACCGTGTACGACGGTGCGTTCGGTTTCGGGGTGTAGTCGACGGTGGACGCGACGATCTTGCAGCCGACCGGCGACGTTTGCGACACCGCGAAACTGAACTCGGTGTTCGGATACGGCGGCGGCGGTGCTCTTATCGCGGTCGACACCGCGGTCCGGAACTGTTGCTGCTGCTGCTGCTGTTGTTGTTGTTGTTGCTGTTGTTGTTGCTGTTGCTGTTGCTGCTGTTGTTGCTGTTGCTGTTGCTGTTGCTGCTGTTGTTGCTGTTGCTGTTGGTTGTGATGGTGCTGTTGCTGCTGTTGTTGCTGTTGCTGTTGCTGTTGCTGCTGTTGTTGCTGTTGCTGTTGGTTGTGATGGTGCTGTTGCTGCTGTTGTTGCTGCTGCTGTTGTTGCTGTTGCTGTTGGTTGTGATGGTGCTGTTGCTGGTGATGGTGCTGATTGTGGGGGTTGTTGCCAAACTTCTCCTGGTCGTCGATAAACACTTTTTGCAATTTGTGCCGGATGGCCAATTTCCGGATTTTCGGGATCTCGCGCAGATACGGCACTAAGCTCAACAAAAACTGCAAGCTCTCGTCATCGTTGCTCTCCTTCGCCACGCTTTTCGTTGTCGTCCACAGCTCGCCGCCACTGTCCTGTCCCGGCAACGTGTTCGAACAATCGTTCGCCGCAGCCGGCCGTTTCCTCGCCACTGCCCGTTGCTGGACATCCGGCCAATTGTTGTTGTTGTTGTTGCCGCTGTTCTTGTTGTTCGAACGACGCTGCACGGTCACGGAATGTTCGTCCAACGTTCCCAAATCGTTGACCGCGGCGGTACCGCACCGATTGCCCGGCGCCATTTGTTGCGCCTGTTTAAGGTTGCTCGCCGAACAATTGCTCGTCTCCGGTACGTTGCCGATCATCGTCTCCGACGTCATCGTCGCGGAATCTTTCAAACCGGACAACGATTCGCGCAGTTCCCAATGCCGCAACGGCATAATCGTCGATACACTTGCACCACTGGTCACTTCCACTACGCACCGGGATATCCCTTTAATACACAAAATATTTCGCCAAACCGGTTCTTTAAGTGGGCCGCGGATCAATGTCCCGTATGTAATTAGACGACTGTCGTTTGGACGGCGGACGAGCGTTATTAAAACGATACGGTTAAGTTACGGAATGGTTTCGGCGGGTGTCGTATCCAGTCGAAACACGCCGTGAAAGAAATTACTCGAATTTATCGACCGGTATCGTTTACCGTAATTGTAAACGAAGGACGCGAAATGACGCGAACCGTGAAAAATCGATTCTCGAAAATTGTAAAAAAAAAAAAAAAAAAACGAAAAACCGTTCGTCCTCGCGTCGCGAAACGTTTTTAGCGTTGCCGACCGAATTAGCGGCTCCGGTCGTCTTTCCCAAGTCGTCTCCTCGTCTTCGCGTCCACGCGTCGTGGATGGACGTTACACCGTGGTCGCCTTTCGCGTGGACAACGCGGGCGTGGTTGTTTCCCGTAGCCAAGGGAGCCGGGGACGCGTCCGAAACGAATAATAATAAAAGAAACGTAACCGTCGGCAATAACGGCGGAAAAAATTCGTAAAAGAGAAATAAAGTAATATTATGGTAGTAAAAGAATTTTAAAGAAATAGTCGGTTGTTATAACAGCGAAAAATCCAAAACGAGTAATAATACAATAAACGAAAAAAAACGTAATCGGTTGTAACCGTAATAAAAAAATTGGTAAAAGAAAAAGAAAAAACGCTTAGTCGCGCGTTGACGCGAAAAACAATTCGATATAATTACCGTACAAATTTTCGTGTTTTCGTTGCGCGTCAATCGTCGCGAATCGTCGGCCACTTTCGCGCTCACGGTACCGTCTAAAACGAGATACGCCGCCGTCCGCGCGTTGGTCATCGGACACTGTCTGATGGTCACTGTGCGTCTTCACCTACCTGCGGATATATATGTGGAGCGCCGCGTTTCGTTAATGCGCGGCAATTAGGACGATCGATTAGCCCCGTAGGAGACCCATTTGGAAATATTTTACCGGCCCCCCGGCATCGGGACGTAAAAACGAAACGGAAACCGTCGCCCGCGTCGATTCGTATTTGGACGGCCCTTTGCCGGTACCATGGGCGGGCGGACGTGCCCGCACGGTTCGAACGTCGTCGTCGTCGTCGTCGTCGTCGTCGTTAATCGCTTTCGACGAATTATATTTATTCGTCAGGCCACCGCGCGCGCACGCGTATTCGCGTTTTTTTTGTCCATTATTTAAACACATTTTTGTCGTAATTAAGAACGCCGACGGTTCGCAGGAAACGTACGCACGTTCGTGAAAACAATGGTCGTTTCCGAGATATACGTACAAGCGCGACAACGCGCATCCGGACGACGACAATGTACGCGCCCGTTGGAGAACGTACGAAAACGCGCGCCCGTATTAAACGCCCGATAATAATTGACAATTTCGAACCAACCGGGAAACGTACGAAACCGATTATTACGATATTAGCCGATTATCGTTTAGAATCCAATTCGTTTTTACGATTAGTTGACGAAATTCGTTTTACAGATAAAATCGTCGAAATAGGTCGTAAATTGTAAATTTATACTCGTTATATATTTTTCTCTCGTTCGAAATATGTCTTATATTCGTTATATTAAAACGATATTAAATCGCAAATTTAAAGATATTAAAAATAGAATTATTTTTTGAATTCTGAAGACGAACGGTTTTTTTAACTTCTTTATATTCAAATAATTAAACGTCTAAAAAAATGTATAAATAAAATAAAATTCCAATTTCTATTTTGTTTCGATAAAATTGTTTATTAAATAAACGAAATTTAAAGTTTATTTTTAAATATAAATATTTTATTTATTTTATTAGAATATTCGACAATCTGTATCAGAAATAGTACAATAAGTCGAAATGAATTACTTAGATTGTTATATTGTCATGAACGCTTGAGGAAGAGACCGTCCAGCGACGGCACTTCGATAAATATAAATATAAATTTATAATCGTCGATACGATTAAATTAAGTTTTTAATTAACGTTCGTTTTGTTTAAAAAAGTCCTAATATAGGTCCCTGTAGCCGATCAAATTAATATGACGCGTATAAAATACTAAAAACGCGGTGTCGTTCGCAACAGGCTTCACGCTGTGTTTTCGTGAGTTTCGATTTCGAAATTGCGGTAAAAACCAAAAGGACCCTAAATAATCGCGAGGTCCGTAATTAACGTACGCCCTGTGCAGCTGTTGGCACCGCGACGTTGGTGGACAAAAGGCAACATCGGTCACGGAAACGATCATAGCCGCGGAAAAAACGACGAAACACTCTCAAGTGCGAAATCGAAACGTACAGCCGAGAGATTTATATGGTCGGCCGCCACGTGTGCAGGGGGGAACGCGAAACGAAGCGTGGAAACGTCCGCGAAAACAACGCGCTGGTCGACCGAGAGCGATGTAAAATTATAAAACGAACTAATTGAAAACGGTCGTGTTCGGTAGAGACTGGCGTGGACGGGCGGTGTGCGCGACGTAACGCCGGACACGAACGGTCACCGAAGCTGACGGAGTACGGCCGAGTGTATTCTAATATAGCGTTTAGGTATCGGTGAACGAACGCCCGGCCGGATAGGTTTGGTTAGTCGAGTACGTTGGTCTACTAGGGAAAGAGCAAAAAAAATTTACCAACATTAATTACGCGGCGTCGATTCGATTTCGGGGGGGGGGGGCGGCTAGAAGGCGTCGGTCGGTTTACCGGAGTTTATTCCGTGATGTTACGGGAACGCGCGACCCGATCGAAAAAGAAGCGAATAACGACGATACTCGCGAACGTGTTGGGGCGGCGGAAATAATACGTACGTTTACAGGGAGCGCGCGAATAAGCCAGGTGTGGAGAGCGTCGCGCGTTATTAAAAACGCGACGTGGCTCGCGTTGTCGACGCGTGGGACAACGGGTGGGGAGGGTACAGATTCGCCGACCTTCTCAACACGTACGTTATTGTCCGCGCCTACACGTTGTGTCGCCGCTGGTGGCTGAGACGCACAACGAGATGTGCGCGCTTAAGATTATTATCGTAGCGTACAAACACAACGGACGACGCCGATTCGTTTATGCACCCACCCACCGGACTCCATCGGTTCTACGATCGTTTACGCGCTCCGAAACACGTAAATGAAACGCCCGGCGGATGTTTCGTTCGTATAACACCCGACCCCTGTATATTTATGTACAAAAGTAGTATGCACCGTGTTCGTGGCGATTTCGGTTTTCGATCCCCGTCGACGTTCGAAAACGTTCGGTTTACGCGGCGCGTTCTATTGTTTCGTGATATACGCGAAATTCCGTTCGTTTCGATCGTTTTCCGGTCGACGACGATAAATCGTTTCGTCCATTTAACGCGTACACGCGCGATGGTCGTCTTTGTCCGCGAAAAATGTGTCCACCGTGGCCGGGGGGAGTGGGCGTAATTAAACGCCCCTGAAAAGTACGTCAAAATAATAGCGTGTTCTTACAATTCCGAAACGTGTATTCGCCGTTAAGCGCGTATCGATGAAGCGTTCGCGGTCGTCCCGTTCCGAATCGGGAAATTAACGAATCGGTCTTTTCTCTCGTTTAATCTTTCACGGATAATCAGTTTTCCGGCCGGGGGCGGTGAGGGTGGCTAATTGTAAAACGTAACGCTTATTTCGTAATAATATATTAACGATAAATAATATAACGTAAATATATTAATTAAAATACACAAAAAATATACGTAATCGATAAGTATTTCTCGTAAGTAATTCTCGGGATTATTGACGACCGTGAATGGCGACGTTTTTTTCGGACTCTACGATATTTACATACATCGATTTCGTCGACGAATAAGCCGTGGTTAAGTACGTACCGTTATTAATTATTGGCGACCTTATTTTTCGTTTTGTTTGTATTATCTTTTAGTATTATTATTATTTATTTAATTCGACGGGCAACGGCCTTTTTTACGTATCGAACAAACGACGATGTACAATTTATAACGTTAACACTTTAACAACATTTCGTAACGTATTAGCGTGTATAAGTAATTAAACTAAAAACTAAACGAAGGACCGCGGCATTGGTCTTGTTAAAGGCTCGTTGGCCATGTAATTGGTGGTCGTATAAGGAACGTAGACAGGTGCAGTAGGCCGAGTGAAACGGTATGTTAACAAAGTAAAGAGAGATGGACAGGAGAATCGATTTTATCATTTAATAACCCAGTGAGGAATCTAATACCCGCGTCGTGTCTACGCTCAACTTGGGAAGATAAGCCGAGATAAGTAGCGACCGGTGTTATAGTTATGTGGTTCGCGAGGAATTTTAAGTACGAATTTATCGAATCGTAAGAATCTACGTTGAACGCGCTCGAGCTGTTTCGAACCATCGGCCGTGCCCCAGACAACGGATTCATATTGTAGAATAGGACGGACGAGTGTACAAAATACGAGTTGTAACTGAAATACCTAGCCCGAATTATTATTTATTATAGAATTATTAACGTTATAACGTTTACATCGTCGTAAAACTTTTATAGATTTCATCGAAGAAGTTGATTAAAATACGGGAAAACAAATAAACGTTCGTATTTCTAGTTATTATTATTTTATTTATCGTAATTGTGTCCGACCGTGTAAAGTAGGGCGAACATTTAAAAAGGAACAAAAATAACGCGACGAGAAAACGTAAAGTTTCAATTCGCGATTAAAAAGCGACTTGTTGTATATAAATGCTCTCGAAAATGTTTAAGCGTCCAGTGTGCGAGTACTATGTTTGAGTAGACCACATGGACGGTAGCTGTGGGTAAAGTTATTTGTCCATTTCATCAATGGTTTCGAATTGTAATGTTAACACGAAAATGGTCGCGATAACGTTTGTATAGAAATATTGTCGAAAGCGATTCGATTACGTTCAATTTCGGCTTTATTCGTTCGTTCCGAAACGACCGCGGCAGTCGCCAAACGAGCGACGACGACGTTCTAATTGAATACGTATTGGTCGCGTCTCAAAGGCGATTTGCTTTTTAGTCAGTCCGCCAGTAATTTGCCACATGTTCGACAGACATTTCACGAACCGTTATATCAGCCGGTCCGGACGGACGCGAACGATTAGTGAGTTGACCGTTATCGGATCGTTCAATAGTCGCGACCGTTCGGTATTTTTAAAGTTAAACGCGTCGGTTGTCATTTTATCGCGCCGTGTTGTTGCGGCGCGATCACGTACGGTACACGGGCCAGGCAAACGTTTTCGTTTATGTAAAGGCACAAATAAATCGGCCTTTTCGTTCCGAGGGATCGGTTTATCGTTATTTTCGTATTTTTCTCGTTCGGTTATACACACGTATATATATATAAACGTACGTAGACCAGTAAACGCGTTAAAGTTACCGGGCCGGCACACGAGGAGGGATTTGAGGTTTTTAAACGTTCACCCCCCCTCCCGGGGGGTGGGATGGGGGAGAGGACAAAACGTACTAACGCTCCCGTACGTGACACGCCGACAAATATTCCGTACGGGCTTTCTATATGAAAAAAATAATAATACGCGTTCGGCGGGTGTCTCCTTACTGGC
>JAIPRN010001701.1:0-40760 GCA_025469175.1 Geopemphigus sp. TES_GeoC_2020
CTCTCTCTCTCTCTCTCTCTCTCTCTCTCTCTCTCTCTCTCTCTCTCTCTCTCTCTCTCTCTCTCTCTGTTGAGCGCGCGCGCTCCCGACTCGCGGAAAAGTTTCCCTCTAATTAACTGTGCCTCACCCTCCTGCCAAACAACACCAACAATCGGACTTTTCGGGGAAATATTAATGAATCGGCGACGGTGCCCAATAAACGACGAGCCGGCGGTGCGGCGCTTTTAATAACGAACTTTTTTCGGTATTTTTTTTTTCCATTCCAAGGCCTCCGAGAGCCGATAATAGTATTACGCGTGCCAAGCGATTTTATTTAGATATGATAAATCGACTCGTCCCGTACGTCGTAATAGGCGGTGGGATGATGTTTGGGGGGCGAAAAGAAGGAAGGTGAGAGGGTTTTTTTCCATAAATATTCTAAATCTGTAATTCGTACTATACATATGTATGTACATGCGGACAATATACGTATGCGTGGCTAGTCGAACGATATCGCGCGCCAGTCAAAGGGAGCACGCGTTTTGATTGTAAACAGCGCGCCGCCGGAGGGACGGGAAAGAGATTTAAAATATTGCGATATGTATTTTTACTATACTCGAGAGTTCAGGGTATATTTTTATGACGCGTCGTTCCGAAAAAGAATCTCGCGCGCGAGGGTGTTATTGGCGAGTAGAAGACACACACATACACACACACACACAAAAGAACGAAATGAAGAGAGAAATAGAAAGGAAAAGGCAAAAAATACGGCAGCGTATGAATAAATGAACGGTCGGAGAGAAGTATCAGATTTTTCAAAGAAGATAGAAACTCAATGTTCTCGGACGGGCATTAAATAATTGACGAACTCGTAAAATATGCGGAGCCCGCGCCCGTACACTTTCCGTCGAGTGGATGGTACGAAATGCGTTTTATCGAGAGGAGTTTTCATTTAAATTAAAAACCCGTTCACTTTCTATTAAGGTCCCTTACACGCAGCCCGACCGAAGAATCCGTTTCATCTTCGAAATTTAAAGGGAGCATACCGCGTGCATTTCTCCCGGTTATTCCACCGTGATACGCGCGGATATTTCGGGGGCGTAGATCGAACGCGAATTTGATCGAAATCGAAATAAAAAAGATAAATTTCTAAACGGTTCTCGAAATGCACACGTCACGCGGTATCTTGTTGGTCTTTCTCGTATAACACCGTGTACAATACCACCGTAAATAAAAAAACGATACCAATTGTACCGTTGAATGAAAAATTGTTTCGAATTTCGATTGCGGGCGTTTTTCGCTATTTTATACGAAACCGCTTAAATCACGTACCTATAATTACTACACGGTTTAGAAATCACGTTTACGTATAATCGAAATTACCTCGTAGCGATACTTTCGCGATAGAAATAATCGAATATTGGCTTTATTTCTGCGACAACAACGACGACAAACACTGGGTTATAGTGCGTCGCCGTGCGCGCGCGTATATTCCATATTTAAAAATTATGCCGCCCTTTAAAACGGACCGCGTGTTTCCCTTTACGCAAGAAAAAATCTAATAAAAAAAAATACGCGAAAGTGTTCAGGAAATGAGTTCTGAGCTGGTTCATATTTATTATTGACAGCAAGAACGAAAACAAAAAACAAAAAACCCCGGTAAAAAAATCTCTTGTTCCGAACTCCGGGAAACGCATTTATAACAAAAGGGTACGGAAAAACACTCTTAGCAATGGCACTCCTTAACGGGAAAAAATTCATTTTCGCGTATTTTTTTCCCCGTTCCGTTTTGTTTTGTTTCCTCCGTCGTTGTTGTTTTATCGTTTTTCCCTCTGCGCGCCCTTCGCCGCGCCGAGGGTGAAAATTAATGGAGGTTATTTCCTACGCGAAATCATTCGGCACCGTTTACCAATTCGATCTAATGAAGTAGCGGGAATCTGATGATGTTTTTTTTTCCTTTTCGTTTTATAAAAGCGCTTTCGTTCATTATCTTTTGGATGTCCACGGCGTTACGTCGTTCTTCGGCGTACAATGAAAGACTTTTCCAGAAAACGCATTTTCTCGCAAAACGAACGGAAAAAATAAAACTTGTGTATATATATATATATATATATATATATATGCGAACGTACGCACATAATTCGAACGAAATTGCGTACACAAAACGATATTTTTTTCGATAAAATACCGTCTGGTTGTTATGTTTATCCCTTCCCTCGACAGCGTGTACTTTTTTAAGACCAACACATTTTACGCGTTTTCTTTTTTATTATTATTATTATTCGTTCTAATATAAATGACTTTAGTACCGAGCCATAAAAATAACGAGCGTCTTTTGCTTTTAATTAAACCGCGCCAGTCGCTAAACACCACCTTTTCTACTCGCCATTAGGGTCCGTTTGATTAAATTCGTTTCATTATCAACTCGGCGTGTACGCGCGAAGGAACCTATAACATTTTTTTAGTTTCTTCTCCCCCCCGCACACTCCTAAAAACACCGCATGGACTGGTCGCTTTTCCAACCATACATCGTAGTCGACCGACATATTGTGAACAAAACGAAACGTTATCGTTAACGCCTTCGTTTTAAATACGTCCATTGTACCCGACTTGAATATAAACGGGAACGGAAATGGTATAAATTTTTCGTACTATTTTTAAATAGTAATAGTTTTAACCTACAGACTGGACGTGCATCCGAGCACTTAAAGCAAACTAATAAGCCTCTTTTCTAATTTTTATTTCAGACGCCGATTGTCGTCGATATTTCAACGAAAATTATGTTTACGAAAAAAAAACTGGCGGTAATTTTTTAATTGTTGAACATTTGTGTACCAAAAAAAAAAAAGTTAATTAATTAACGAATCATCTCCAATCAATAATCCATTTCCGTAACGACGAATCCCAATCGTTTGTCGTCATTTTACGTTCATTCCGAGTGGCCGAATTTTCGTCTAGCGTTTAAATCGTGTTCGACGTTCTTAAACACGTTATTCGAAACCGACGCGTTTCTTTCCCTTGAATACATATTACGTACGCTGGTCGACCACATTGTGGGATGATGACCCTTTGCCCAGTCGTGTACGTTTTTTTTTCGGCGAATTTCGCGATCGTCTCAATATTCACGTGGTCGTTGGCTCCCCGTGGTGATGTTTGGTAGTTTCCGTATGCGCGTAATCGTTTCTGCCCGCTCGTGAAACGATTTAACTGGCCATATGATCGTGTCGTAAATATATATATATACAGTAATTTAACGCAGATTGGTCATTATTTGGCTCTTTGACAAATATAATATAATATTGACCCTCTTCACGTGACGCAATGTGGTCAAAACTATATACTTAATATACGTCATATACCAGGAAATGAATAGTATAGTTTAAAATCGCTCGAAACGTGTTTACGATCATTTCGAACCCGTGACGTGGGTTGTTTGTTTCGAGATTTAAATAGCAGCGACGCTTTAAAGAATCGTTTCGTCCTTGGACAAATTTACGGATATATATATATATATATATATAAATGAAAAATGAGGTTTTTTCGTGCCACAATTTCGAAAATTACTCGGCCGATTTCGACAAACATTATGTCGATTACAGATTCGGTAGATACCGCGAAATGTCGTAGACTATTTTCATTTCATTATCTCACCGTCATCATCGACGGACAGTTACTTAACATAACGGTTTCGTGGCTACGCGCCAGTATTTATGATGCGATTACTCGTAGCGACGAATATTTTCGAAAATATATAAAACCGCTTTTAGTAACGGTTTATATTTCGTAGACGCCGGGTGAAGTTAAACAGCTTTCTCATTATTAATTTTTTATTATCGGCCTATTATTTTCAAACCTTGGTATGTACGAAATTGAGCGTTAGTTTATGTTGTTAAATAAATAACCGATAGCGTCGAAATGGCGGAAATAATTAATAAACAATTAATCCTACCAGCGTGCATATTGTAACGGGCTATTCGTAAATACAATAACGTTTCGATATTTCCGTAGACTAATATAATACGTTTTTCATTCTGTCTTATATAATAATCGTTTGTGTATATTTTCAATTATAATAAGTTTCGAGAGGACGGCGACGAAGAGGGTATGATTAATACATTTTTTTTTCGTAAATAGCTCTAATATTCGTTTCGGGATCCGGTGAGAGGGGGGGGGAAGGTGCGAGAAGATAAATGGCGAAGACGATGGAAAAGTGTGAAAAAAAAAAACGAAATCGCATGATTAAAAACCGTTTCATAAAGTGGCGAAAGAAGGGCGCGCGCATTGTTCGTGTACCAAGTGCGGATGATGTAGGAAAAATTGTTTGTGCCGGGTGCCGCCGCGTCAGGTGGATGGCGGAGACCGAGCGCGCGGCGGTTGGAAGGGCGAGGGCGAGACGGGGAAGAAGTAATTTAAGCCGCTGGGAGAAAATGACGCGAGGGTGGCGAGGTCGGGAGAACGGAGAAAAAAATAGAATGGAAAATTGTGGAGAGGAAGGGCGACGGGAGTGAACGGGAGACAAAAGTAGCGGCGAAAAAGATTCAGTTTGCCGAGAAGCTAAAAATGAATCGGCGGTATAAAGGGTGGAAAATAAACTGCGTATACCCGACATGATAACAGCGGCTGGCCCCTTGTTATAATCGGACCTTAACGACTTCGGTTCCCTCCTTCGAATAAAAAAAAATCCCGTGTATAACAAATCTTTTGACGTTGTTTTCCTGTGTTGTTTCGCTGCTCTTTTATATTTGTTTCTTTCCTCTTACTAAGCGACGCCTAATATTTGCACGCGTGTCGCGCGTGTAACGGTAATACAATTTGTATTATTATTATTAAATTCGTAAAATACTTTTACGTTTAAAAACGACCACGAGACGAGCCGAACTGATTTAAAACGTTTCATTTCGTACACGAAATAGTTCCATCTTATATATATATATATATATATATACAACGCGAAATAAAAGGTTATTAAAACGATTACAGAATACGTTAAACAATAAATTACGATAATTATGAATATAGGACGTAATAATTATAATCGACGAATATCGCAAATACGTTCGCGGACTCGTAACAACAAGCCCGAAACTTTGATAGGAAATCATTACGACAAAACGCGAATGTTCTTATAAAATAACCGGTAAAAATAATTTTACAATAATCTCTGGGGAATCGATAGTACGTGGTGGGAATGTTATAGTTTATTCTTACGTTAATGTTACACGATTATTAACTACATGTCGCTTAACCTATTTATATCGACATAATAACCGAAATATATTTTCCAACGTGTAATAATCGAACGTTTACGTCTAATAATGGTAATAATAATGTTATTTTCGAACGGCCGTTTATTTTCGTTCTCGAAATATATTTCGTTCGCTGTAGTTCGTAGCAACTATTATATTATTTACAAGCGGCAGATAAATGCCTTAGTAATGGCTATAGATCTGGTAGAACGAAAATTCGAATTTGCCTTTACGTTCTTCGGATCCGTCGCGAGTACGTACTAAAACCCAAAAAAAAACCCCCCCGTTCCAATTACGTTCCTAATACGCGTCGCGTTCCATTTCCGTAACCATTTTACAAATGAAATATCGCGACGAGGGGTGGTAACGTTTTTAAACCGGAACCACGATCCATTGTCGCGCAAAATCATTAGCGCTCCCTATTTCGGTCCCTTCACGTCGTATATGGTCCGGGCGGTTGCGGTCCTTTTTCGTTTTTGGGCACAAAGAAGTTTTCGATTTCCATCAGGGTTCTGTTCTCCGTTTCCGGCATACACTTGTAGAGGTACACGAATCCCAGAGAACTGTAAATGGTCAACATGAAAAACGTATTGGCCAAGCCCAAGGCGTTCTGGACGCTCAGGTACACTTTAGTCGTGGCGAACGTCAACAGGTAGAAAATCGCGGTGGTCAGACTGGAAGCGAATCCTTTGGCCCTGCGAAAACGCGTTTCAGAGTCGGCTATGCGGAAGGCGCCCGGAGCCACTTACTCGTTGGGATATACCTCGCTGACCAACGTCCACGGTATCGTCAGCACGCCCGTGGCCCCGGAAAGCAATATGACCGAGTAGAGCGTTATCGGGATATAGGACACGGGGCCGATGAACGCCTTGTTGATGAACACGATGTACACGCCGAACGCGAATATGGCCAGGGTGTTGACGCCCAACGTGGCCAACGTCATCGTTCTTTTGCCCATTCTCCTCACCGTCAGCGTGAGCGCCACACTGCCGGACAGCTGCATCGAGCCGAAAAGCACCTAGAACCGTCGAAACAACGCGGATCGTGTAGATGCCCGAAACCTACGGCGAGCCCGCCGCCAACTCACCAGCCCTATGTTCCGGGTGTCGTTCACGCCGGATTCCTTCATCAAGTCCACGATGTACGGCCGGCTGGGCGTCAGGCACGAGATCAACGTGATCGTGTAGTATACGGTGGCCAACCGCAGTGGCCGGTACACCGACGGGTCCTTGATCCACGCAAACGACGAGAATATCCCGGTGCCGTTCCCCTTCGCGTACTTCGCCTGTTCGATGGACGCCTTGTAGTAGAACAACAGCTCTTCGAACTCGGCGACCACCGTCAGCGGATCCACCCAGCCCCTCAACCAGCGCACCGCGTTTATGGCCTTTTCGTTCTTTCCCTTGGACAGCAACCAAATCGGACTTTCCGGAATCTAAGCGGCGGTTACGACAGTTAGTCCGCGTCGCGTCCATTTGTCCCTATTCGAAACTCACAAACACGACCAGGAACAGACATAGGACGGGGCACAGCACGCTCAGCGACGCCACCGTTTTCCAGTGGCACACGAAGCCCAGACAATATGTGGACAATATGCCGATCAGGCACGCCATGTTTATCACGCACGACATGATGCCCCGGAGCCTCGGCTCGCATACCTCGCCGATGTACGAGTACGCCGGGCCGTCGTTGAAGCCCAGACCCAAACCCATCGTCAACGTGGACAAGTAAAGCATGTTCACCGAACTGGCGTACCACAGGATTATCCAGCCGACGATACTGGGCAAGCAGGCCAGCACTACGCACGACTTCTTCCCGTAACGCTTCTGCGCGTAACCGGACAGACAGCTGCCGAACGGTTGACACAGGAAGAATATACTACCTAGACATTTCCGAAGGGATCCCGTATAATCGTATGTTACGATTAGTCGATTTACAACATCGAAAACCTACGCGCGCACCCCAGCCGACCAGTTGACATTTAGATCCTCGCTTATAAATCGTTTTTTAAAAACGCTACTTGGGACGCCCATTATTTATTGAATTTAAGTGTGCGAACAAGATCAGAGCCGACGGGATTTTCGTTATTATTTTAAATAAACGGAAGAATAAACGGAAATTTCGTACGTATTTTTAATATTAATTTACCGGCGTTATGTAAGAAAAACGCACGATATATAATAAATAAAAACTGAAACATACCGTTACCCGTGTTCGTGCCTCTGACTATTCATGGCATGTCGCCGAAAGTGATGCCAGTCCCGGAAGCGATAATAGGCGGGAAAATATTTTCCGAACCTATCGGCGGTGAATTTTGGGCCAAAAACGAATTAAACTCGAAAGAATCAAAAAGAATAGAAAAATAAAACCATTAAGGGTAGTGGAGAAACGTTGCTTGGTCCCCGTGGTGTAAAAAAGAGTGCGAAGGTCGGCATCGAATAGGTCGACTATGAACGCAGAGCTTATCGTTTAGATCGTCGTAATGTCAGGTCAACGAACGGAGTCATAGGTAATTTGAACGTTACACCGTCTTCGATGTACAACTATCGTATTCCGATTTCCGACGAACGTTAGAAATACCACGGCGACACGCTCCCAATAATACGATTATGTAAGCGCGCTTCGGTTCGAATGTTTCGTCGTCGAAATTCGACGTTTTCTCGCGAAATTTCCGATAAAAACAAATTCTACGTACGAACCCGAAGAAAAGAAAATTGTTTCATCGAAACACGAGTAAAATGGTAACACCGGAACGCCGATTTATTATGAAAACGTCGAAACGAAATTCGCGAATCTGCCGACCAGTTGGTATTTGCCGAACGTGTTTTTACGTATGTGCTTACCGTACCAAGACGACTCGGATTCGGTTAGCGCGAATTCGGCGAGCGGTTTTTTATAAAGGGCACCTATGACTATGGTGGCCATGGCCAACTCCATTCCGACGTTCATCAGCAACAGGCTCTGCACGATCGTGGCCAGCAGCTGCAACGGCGAACATAAAACGCGATCGTGATTAGAGCGAATAACGCGCGTGACCTCTACTTCATATTCCTCGTCCTTCCAATCTCAACCATACACGGGTCCTCGTCTCCACCCTCGTCCTAAACCTCCACCGATGCCACTAGCCTGTTCGTCCACTCTGTGTCCCATCTGTCAATAATTTGCGTGTCATCTGCCCGGGTGGTGTAACGGCGTACGTACCTGAGCGATTGTCGCTTTCCTGCCGTACACCGGACGTCCCGTGTCTACGACGGTGCCAAATTCTGCGCGAAAAAACCATATTATCGTTTTACGTCGGTCGACACCCGACGCTATCCCATTTCGCAGCGTTCCCGTTATTTACGTACCCGCCGAATTGTTCGCGCACCGGACGTCGACGACCGCGTGCGTCAACGAAAATTTCCTCATCGTGGTCGCGACTGGTTCCTCGAGGGTTTGCGCGTCGTGGCCACTACCGTCAGACTCGAATCCGGAGCGTGCATCACGGGTCATTTGGCTGAAATCAAATCGCGCTCTACTATCCCGAACCGTTGGAACGGACGCGCGCGCGATAAATATTAGCCGTACGGCGCAATTATGGTTGTTACACCGTTCGGATTGTCGGTCTCCCCGCCGCCGACTGTTGTCTATCCCAATTACGATACCCTCGCGATTTTCGATAACGCCGAACGGTCACACCGTTATAGTCTTGGCGCGCAGATAAGTCGAACCGTAAAACTGTAATCGGCTCGTAGACTTTTAGACACGATAAGAACGAAAAACGATTAACACGGCGACGTGTAATCACGACCGACGCACGCGCTACCGATTAACTATTTCCAACGAGATGTTTTTTTCCGCGTCCGGCAATTCTCGCGAACACCGCGCGCGTCCGATCGTGTACACTCTACGAGTATTCTATCCGTCGCGACAGTCGGAATTTTCACCGTTCGAACAGCCGTTTTCGCGAAATACTTCGTTCCGAAACAACGATCGGTCATCCGCGCGACGAAATCCGTAACGAAATCGACTGTAACCAAAATAACGACGACGCGCCGTTAATTGTATATTTGTGATTACGTGGCACGAACGATTTCGGATAGCCGCCTCGAAAGGGGTGTCCGACGTACGCTAATAACGTTCGTCGGAATTGTCGAAAACGAAACGACACGTACTTTCTACGCTTCATAACGCGAACCATTATCGGAACCTAGATATGAACGGAAGACGAAATATAATTAAGCGGTAGGGCCGGTACGAGATCATTATTATGAGATAGTAACCTTCGAACGCTCGACACGTCTAAACCGTAAGTGGTATTTTCGTTCGTCTCTCCGCGAATCGAAACTGGAAACGAGTCCGCCCGTCGTCGTCGTCATTATTATTATTATTATTATTATTACGGTTCTCGTTATCGCGCGGCCGTAATAATTACGGCGGTGCCGCCGCGACTTCGGTGCGAACGGTCCAGACGACTTCCGTCTCGCTTAAATTAAATGAAAATCCCTCAACGGCGCCTATTAATTATACCGGTTACGCGCGCCCCGCCGCCACTTCCGTTTAAATTTATGTCCCTTCCGCGGAAAAACATTCTTCCGACGACGACTAGTGCGGTGCCACACTGGTCCCCGGTAATAGTTATACGGAACGGCGTACAGCCACCGCCGGTGCGAGGGCGCGCAGGAGGAATGTCGCGGTTTTTATTACGAACCGTAACATTGTCGTTCGTACGAGAATAGACGTTCGGTGAACGAACATGAACAACTCGGTCGCGTACTTTTGGACGACACCAACCGATCGACATAAATCGATCACTCGACGTGCCTAAACACACGTAGACCAATATATCGTATTCGATATATTCGCCTAATTTCTCCGGATACCGAAAAAGTCACGTACATTACGAAAATAGTTAACGTTTTCCGTCGTCCATTTATTTGGAACGTACCCAACGTACTCGGACGGTACACACTACTAACGCAGTAGTCGTACCGAACGATTGGTCGTACACGACGTACTATCGCGTCGAAATCCGACGACGGCGTTTCATTTTCGGACAACGAAACGTCGTTCTTCGATAAGACCTTGAAACGTTTTTCGCTAGACGGTCGCTGCGGTCGGTGGACTGTTCATATACAACGTACGAATGTATTCGTTTTCGTGTTCAACGATCGTCATCGGACGGAACGTTTCGAAACGTTTACAACGTAGCGTTATATACGCGGTACGTTTCGTTTTTTCGTATTTTCGCGTTCATTTACCTTGCCGTTTGTTTACGATAATTCCCTAGTAGTCGGCGATTGTTAACGCTGTTGCCGGTCGTTTTTTTTTAATTAATTCCGAAACGGCCTGCGTCGAACACATTGTTTATCTGTTCACGCGACCGTGAACTCCCCACAGTCTCGTTATAATCAATCGCGACGCTAAAATGTACTCTTTAGTGAACACCGGTCCGTTTCGAAAAAGAAATATCCCGCGTTACCGTGGCGATCGGGATGACGCGCGTACACCGGGGCCGTTCTGGTGGTCGGTTTGATAGAGAGCGGAAAACTGAACGCTCGAAAATCGAACTAGCGACGACAACTATCGCCGACGATCGTACCGTTTTACTTCGATACGACAAGTACGCGGTGTTAAAGTGTACAGAAAAACGCGTCGCGGTGTCGCGACGTCGGTGTGTTCACAGGCAACTCAGAACTTGAGTCGTGACCGCAGCGTACTTCGACGCGTACACAACTGTGAGAGTAATGTACCAGTTTACGTTACGATAAAAACGGCCGAATGAGTATCTCGAAAATAACGCGACGGACTTCCATGGTAAAACCGTTTTTCAATAAAAAAGTTCGGAGGTCGGTTCGGTTTAGGAATACCTTCCAAAACTACTAACCATTCTTGGCGAATCGAATTCGTTAAAAACGTACGCGTCGTTCGACCTAAAAATTTGCTCGCGGACAGCAATCAATCATAACGAAAACGATTACCGATCCGATATCAATATACACACGTACCGGGGAAAATAAACGCCGTTAGTGTTATTCGGACTTTGAAAACAACGGCCACGAACAACGAAATAAATTACACGAGTCGATACGATTTCGACGTGTCTCGTTACGTAGTTACGATTGAGTCAATTCCGAATTACCTCGAGTATTTCGTTTTTTCTCTATTCCAATTAAACGCTTCCAATTAATTTCACTATCTATCCACCTTACAATAAATATGTATATATATATATTTCTTTTTGAGCGTGTGCGTGTACACGAAACACATAATTACTTGACGTTTATGTTTGCAGCGATCGTAATTACCGAACTGTATCAATGGACTTGATAGCATGTGCCCTGGGCGATAAAATTCTTAATTGGTACGTTTCGAGATAGTATTATAAATAATTTGACGGCGTCGAATTGTTTTTTTTCAATCGCGTACGTATATACATATACACATTTATATATTATACATATATATACGACGCGCGTAAATATTAACACGATTTTCCGAAATATACGTTCTCGTTGCGCGGACAATTAATTACGAACCGATAACAATTTACGCGATCGTCCCGAGTAATAACAACACGAAATCATATTAAGTTCCGAGGGAGAGAATTAGTGGACGTGTTAGTTAGTAGGCCGACGGGACGGATAACCACGATGACGAGGCCGATAACGAGATAAAAGAAACGGACACCTGTTGGACAAGCGTCGTCGCCAGATTTGTTTCCAAATCCCGCGGCGAACGACGTTCGGAAAAAAACTAACGACGAAAAAAAAAACACCCTCCCCAAACCTTTCTGGGCTCTAAACACACGGCCGTGGTGTGCGTCACACGCACGCTTGTTGTTTACGACGCGTATTATTATCGTTTATTATCCTACTTAAAAATTCTATTTGTTTACGATATCCGTTCCGTATCAGTGACGTTCGATTATTAAATACCGGTTGTCCGCCAGAGGATTTCGACGGATAATGTGTGTGTGTGTGTATCGGACCGTGTAACTACGGGTCTCGAGAAATCGGAACAATTAATTTCGGGCGTTTTCCGAGGGATTATGTTACTATGGAAACCAGTGCCCAGAAACGAACTATAAACGGCGTATTGTTTGAAGTTTAATTTTTCAAGCTCGTAAAAAAAGTTTTCCAGAGTAAATCCAGTCGCCCCGCCATTATATTCGCGTATTATAGTGACGTGTTGCCAACGATAATTTCCGTACCAAATCGGATTACGGATTCCAATTGTTGACCCTTTTCTTCACACGCGGCTCGTACCACGTACTTACTACGGGGGTCCGGTTTTAACGCGCGCGCGACGCTATAATCATTTTCGGTACCCGCGTGCTCTCGCGTCAACGGTGATTCGGTCTTTTGGTCGTATCGGACACGGAGGGGAGGAAGTCATATACAACCGCGTGGAAAAATTCGGTGAAAACGGACCGTCGGCCGTCCGAAAACCGGAAAAGTTTCGTAGTCCCGATGCGCGACGGGGCGGTACACGGCGCCGTTTTCGCGGCTCCCGTCCGTTCGTGACGGCGACAATGGAAGACTCGGCCGACGGTTGGGTTTGACGATTTGACGAGACGCACGGCCCGTAGTAACGTTGTAATCGCGTGCGGCGTAACGTGCGCGTGTACGTTCGTGTCGTCGAACGAGGGAGGGCGCTTATATATTATATACGACACAGTGGGATTAGCTCAATCCGGTCAACTCACGGACGTCGAGGTCCGTGACCCCCTTCCCCACCTTGCTTACACACACGTGCGCACGTGGATCGTCATTATTGCGGTCGTTCGACGGCAGCCAAAAATTGTCCCGTCGCTGTCCCATACAACAAACCCGAGCGCGATCACGTTCTCGTAACGCCGTACCGACGTTGGGTTGTATGTAACAATAACAACGACGATAACGTTAACAACGTAAACGAACACGAAATTACGAACGACGCGTGTTCGCGTTTTTTAACGTATTGAACGTCTAAATCCGGTCGATTGACACGTTTCGACGGCGGCGGGCGGAATTCGAGGAATTTACGTCGGCACTACGGTTTACGCGCCGCGTTTTTCGGTTTTTTCGGCGACCCTTTTACCGCGCGGCAAGTACGCGCTCTGTCAATTACGGCGGCCGTTCCCGATTT
Organism: Geopemphigus sp. TES_GeoC_2020; assembly: GCA_025469175.1. Classification (NCBI taxonomy): domain Eukaryota; kingdom Metazoa; phylum Arthropoda; class Insecta; order Hemiptera; family Aphididae; genus Geopemphigus; species Geopemphigus sp. TES_GeoC_2020. The sequence continues at coordinate 13,335 of JAIPRN010001701.1, forward strand.
TCGCATCTCGCGGTTTCCACTCGCGTCCCGGGACGCCGGTCGAGCCGCAGGCGACCGACACCGTCCCCAGGCTACCGACGATTGAGCGAACGAACAATGTCGGCGAGTAGCCCCGTAGAAGCCGCGCGTCACCCGAACGCGGTCGATTTAACGCCGAACTACGGGACACGCGGCGACACTTCTAAACCGCGTGTGCGGTGACGTATTCCGGGTCGACACGCCGGCGGCCGGTGTTCGGCAAAATGCCGCGCTGGACCCGTCAACGGGCGACCGCCGAAGTGAGAATCGTGGCGATCGATCGCGTCGTGTCCGCGAAACCGTTTTTTTACGAGCAGTTCGATTATCTCGACGCGTTCGGCCTACGTGCTGTGACCAGTTCGACGAGTCATCAGGAACGATTATCGTTATTAATGTACGAACGATCCGTGGCGACTAATTGGTCGACTAACGTCGTACAATAATTAATAGCGTGTGTCGATTTATCGTAACCACCCAACGAGACCGGAAAAAGCTCGTGAAACGGTTTTCGTGGTAATAATTGCTCGCTGACGGGCGTAATACGCGAATCACGTTTATTACGCGTACGGGCCGAACGATATTTTATGGTAATCGCGGTATTCAACGCTTTTCGAAAGCGTTCCGTTTACCCGCCCGTGTATAGCTATCCGTAGCTTTCCATGTTAACGCGGAATGAATAACGCGGTGCGACGGCGGTAGTTTTTCGACATATGCACGCGCCAAAAAAAATCTTAATTTTCGAAATTAAATACAGACGCCATCGAAGAGGCTCGTCCCCCCCTCAACCATGAATGACACTTTCCAGTATTTTCGATATGTGGACCTAATAGCGTTTTGAGTTTTTTTTGGACCGTCGCTGTCCGATAATAACGTTCGCGACATTTTTCTACTATTCCAAAATATTTTCATCGCGTACGATTAACGAATACGTTCGTACAAATAAAGACCGATAAGAAAAGAGAAATACTTGGACATATTACAACGAGACAACTATTGTATCGTACGGTTAAAAAACAAATAAAAATACGCCGTATTAAACGTATTTTGGACAAACGCGTTACACAACGCGAACGAATATTTTCGAAATAATCTCTCGGCGTCAAGTACCGCCACGTCAATTCTGTATATTTCGCATTATCGAACTATTCGCCGCCCGTTCGCTCATCACGCTCGCATTCGTCTTTCCGTTTCGAAAAGATTTCGCATCGGGTCCGTTGTATTTATTAATTTTACTCGCGCGGGTTTCGAGTTTCATACGGCGTCGCGTTACTCACCCGGACGTCCGTTGTCGGTTGAAAACGATTCGTTATTTCATTTTTTTTTGTCGCGGTTTTTATCCGACGGCTAAACACAAATTAGCCGGCGTTCGATTTGCAGTCGTTACAAACGACAAATACCGACGAAACGCGCGCGAGGGCACAAAACATGAACGGTACTCGCGATCCGCCATCGGTCGTCTCCGCGAATTATCATCGAAATGCTACACGTGTTACGCGTATCGATCGCTTTTGGACAAGCTAAATTTAGTTTCGCGCCACCGACTCGTATCCAATATAATTGAAAAATTGTCCAATTATGATTCGAAATCTTACGATATAACGACGCGTGCGCGATATATTATATAAGTGCACTTGAAATTAAATGACGGAACGTACCAGATGGTTGGTCGGTAACGCGTTTGCTTATCGACCGCGGCGACGTTCGCAATTACGCTACCGACAATTAAGACGAAACCGATAAAAACCGTTGGATCTATTTGACGCCGAATACGCCGATATCCTACAGATTTCCGTCGTTTCCGTTTAAGAACGACTTTAATACGTTAAAGACAGGGTTTTTCCTTTTCTATTTTTCGTTATTTCATCACGCTCGGACGCGGCGAATAGAGAGATTCCTTGGGCACTGTGGGGAGGAAAAAATAAAAGTTCGGTGTCGAACCGACCAAGCGCGATGGAGTGTCCGGTATGGGGGAAAGGAGGGAAATGCGACGGAAGTGCGACGCGGACGTAAAAAGAGACTCGTCCGCGCTAAAATAAAACGGGCTGGAAAAAACGAAGTTTCCCGACAGTTCAAAGACAGGCTAATGTGGGTCATATATAGGGGAAAAAGTTACGGTATCCAAACAAGGGCGCTTGGCGCATTATTATGTTCTCACGGCGACCGTTAATGTTTTATTCTTTAAGTCGTCCGTCGTAATATTTCCGGAAAAAAAAACACCGATGCTCATATTCGTCGGAACGGACGAACGGCGCGTATTAAAAACGGGCCGACATACGGAAATAACGAATTACTCGGTCGACGATCGTAAACGTGAATCTCGGAAGAGATACACGTCGTCGTACACGGCGAAACGCCCGTCGAATACGGCTCGGTATTCCCATTCGTTTATCCACGCACGAAATCCCCAACGACGAGTTTTGAAATAAACGCGCATTCTTCCCCTCCCCGACATCGGTAAGCCAGTGGCCCGAAAGTTTTAGCCGAAAATTACGCCGTCGGTAATATTTCGAATACCTCCCGACACAATCGCCGTCACCACGTCGTTTCCCCCCGCGAAAAAGTGTACGCAATAATACGATAATAACACGCCTGGGATTTACTCTGACTAGTTTCGTTCGGAATTTCGACGAGCTCTTCGTACTCAACAATATTACGGTAGTTTACGTTCGAAGCGTTTACTCCGGTAGCTGTCACGGTCGACTTATTTCGCGCGCTACTTCGAGCATTCATTTCCGGAAGTAAACTCGTGTCGATTTGGCAAAGTATTATTCAATAGAAACCAATCGTTTAGGGCCCAAACTAATGAATAACGCGGCGCGATCGGCCGTGAGTAAAACGATCCGATACTTGGATTTCAAATAGACGACGATTCTTCGTGTAACACGGCATATACGAGTGCGGGTTCGAGGTGTTTTCGAACTTATGACCGACCGGCTATTTCGGACGTCGGAAGCTCAATAGGTCAGCGCTAAGATTACGTTACACTTCGTTGGAAAGTTCGTACCAACAATAACGAGTTTCAGTGTCGGCGAAAATGTAAAAACGCCGTAAGACGGTCTGCCAATTAAAATTGGTCTTAAATATACGGAATTTTGGACGAACGCTCGAAACTCGTGGGCGACCATTAATATTATCGAAGAAACGATCGACCGCCTGTGTTCGTTAAAAAAATTCGCAGGTCACGACGTTACGCGATCATTTTATTGTTCACGCATGTAAAACGTGTACGATTTCGTTCGGTCATTTAACGGTGTCGTTTCGAGTCGTTGTTATTGTTTCGAAAATTTTCGGAACGTTTTACACGTTATTAGCGATATGTTATGTAACTCGGTTACGTACGTTTCGAGTAAAACAAAAAAATTGTAACGTAAAGCCGGCGTATTATTAAAGTTACTCTTACTTGTTCACAAAATGGTCGTCGGTGTTATTGCGATTCGTGCCCTTGCTAAGGGAACGGCGGTAAAAACGTCAGAATGTCGAAAACGACGGCAACGGACACGATAAAACGGAACGTATATCGGCAATTTTGCGTCTTTTAATACTCGTTAAATGTCGCTATCTAAAGTAGTCGAAATCGATTATCGTCACGTTTCCGTGCGACGAAATTGGTTAAAATTAACGTACGATTTGCGTTAAATTACTTAAATTTTATTATCGCCCGCGCTTATCTCCGACATAACTCGGACGGTGTGTATTTTATATACGTAATACGCGTTGTGCGAAACACGATAATATGCCGGGCAACGAGTAAAACGAGTGTTAAATCGTCGGGTAATATTTTCGAGATCGTCGGCGTTGAAACCGCGAACGCGAATGGTCGTGTGCGGTTTATTGGCGGCGGGAAATTCGGGAAATTAGTCCGTAGAAATGGCTTTTGCGTACGATTTAGGGGCGTCGAGCTTGGCGTTACTACGCATAAAATACTATTACCGATTGTACCGACCGCTGTAGATCGTTTTGTAGATCTCGAATGGAATATATGCCCGGTGAGCCGTATTCGTACGCGTTTATACGAATCGCCCTTACGAAACGGGCCTTGGACGACCACTCGAACGTGTTTGCCGTCGATTTAATTTGCTTAGCCGCAAATCGGTTAGGTTAGGTTGTGAGCGCGTGGGTATATTTCCCGCGCGATACGGAAAATCACTCGATCGATAAAGTTGTAAGTGCAAGTAACCGTCGGCGTTCGTTCGGCGCGTACGACGATTTTTCTCGGACGCGACGACGCCGTCGTATGTACCTGTCGGCTTGATGATATCGGTTAGGTTTCCGCCGGTTACCGTTAGATTGCTCGATGATTTCGTCGCGTTTTGGAAACTCCCGATCAGTCACCGCCGCCGCCGCCTTGTTTTTTATATACCGACAATAGACCTTACTGTCCGGAAAGCCCGTGCGCAGTACTTCAAGCAATAGGCCACCCTCGTTTATTGTAACTCAACGAGAAATAGATCATTATCGAGACAATCCTCCGTCTCCCGTTACGAAATTGTAACGATTAACTACGACTAACGCACGTGACGGGACAAATCCATAGGCCACCACCGTTCGCGTCGTACCAAAAAACAACGCAAATTAAATTCTCCGTGGCTCGATCAATTCGTTCCCTAATTTTCGTGTTACTATTGCGTGGCCAGACTGAGGTACTTCGAGCTTGTCTCTCTACGCCGCCGGCACCGGGGGGAACGGCGCCACACGTCGTATACGTGACGTCCGTATCGGCGTGCAGTCGACGCGATTTCGGGCGCGTGAACAAATTGTTCATTTCCCCGGGCCGGACATTGCGGGGGCGACGTGTGCCGAAACGGGACGAAATGTGTGTGTGTGCGCGCGCGCGCGCGCTCGCTAGCGCCTTCGGTATATAACGACACAAACTACGAGTGGCGCACGTGATGTACGCCGCGAACCGTCGGCGTAATACGTTGTGTTCCGCAAACACAACCGCCGCCGCCACCGTCGCCGCTGCTTCCGAACAAACACGATAAATGTTTAATCGAGTCCCCGGGTGTTTACTTTCGCGTTCGTATCTGGTGCGCAGATTTTCGAGCGGTCGCGGTCCGCGCGCACGCGTGCCCGGCACGGTTCGTCGTCTCTTTCTACGTACTACCCGACCGCGGTATACGGCGGCGCGCGTTCGGTACCGACCGACGGACGACGCGAAGCGCGTTGAATATCGGACGAGGGCGTTATTAATGGCCGCCACGTAGCTACCGTTCACGTGACAGACGTTAGATTAGGACCTAGTCGTGGTCCGGCCGGCGCGTCGTCCAACGGTCCCAGTGTAGTAACGACGGTGGCTGAGCGTTTTTCCGCTACCCGTTCCGACGAAATCGTTGTTCGGCGCCGGACGAATATAATACCTCCGGTTTTTAATCGAATAAATTATCGAAAAAACGCCTACCCGCGACGACGTCAACGAGCAGTTTTTTCTCGTCACGCGACGCGCTCCCCTCGCTCTCAGTCCCACCCGTCCGTCCATCCGTCCGTCCGTCCGCCGTTTCCTTCTCGGTCGTTCGTTCTCCGCTATCGTTCGTTAAACGGACGAGAAAAGAATAGTTTGAATTGCCGCGACGTCGTTTCGAAACGCTTTTTTCTGTCTCCGTCACTTCCAACACCACCACCATCACACACCCACCCTCCTCCGCCCGCGTTGAAAGAAGCTCGTTAAAAAGTTTCCTTTTTCCGTTTTTTTTCCTTTTTAAATTGAACGGGGGAAGCGTGGAGATTCCTGCGCGTCTGTCATTGTCATTGCCTCGCCCGAAACGTCAACGCCACAGAAGACACCAATTTCGCCGATTTAATGATTCATTCATTCGTTCGCGCGTCTGCGGCACCGCGGTAACGTGCGTCGACTGCGCACATTGCCGCCACACCGGTCGCGAGCGCGGTGCATTGTTGTCGTCATCGGCCGTTACCCGGAGGGTTCGTGTAACACATAAAACTACCGGTTCGTAACCGGTCGCGTCGATTCGGTCGGGTCCGATTATATTATTGTGTCGGCCGCGACGTCGCGGAACCCGCGCGGGATTTGCGGCCTTTGGGAACCGATCGATCGAGAGGGAGAGCGAAAAAACGACCCGTCGTCGTCGGTGACACAAACGGAAGGACGACGAGAGCGAAAAAAGTCGGCCGGTACGGCGCGAACGAGGGCCGATTTAATTGCGCGCCGAGTGTACAGATTGTTTGGGGTAGGGATGGGTGGGATTTGAGAAAGTGAAGCGAAAAAGTCGAGACGACAAAAATCTGGAAGGAAAAGAGAGCGACACGGCCGCCACTCTGCGGAAACGGTACGAAAAAAATCGGGCGGGTCGCGGTGTTTTCGTGCGCTCGCCGTCCCGGCCGAACGAGCTAACGCGTTTGACTTCCTTCCGTTCGTCGCCGGACAATATATCGCACCGTTCGGTCCGAATGTTTTCGTACCTACCGTGTAATTAACTACGTCCGTTCGTTTTCGTCCAAAAAATACGACGCCTTACCGAAATTGCCTCGCCATACGATTACGGCGCGTTATAATTATTCTCTCGTCGTCCGGTTTATTGGTTTCCCCCGTACGTAAATATCGAACAAATTTCCCCGCGGCCATTAACCGTATATTGTTTACCCGTCGTCGGTCGCCGCTATGAATACGCCGCGTCTTCGCAATGTTTGTCCGGATCGTCTCCCAGAAACGGTTCCGTTTACGATATCGATCCGGCGCGAAAATTCGCAACAACAACAACAACAGCCGTCCCGAATTCGCGCGTCCTGACAAACCACCGTCGTAGATATTTCACGCGTCATAATAACTGCAAACCGTATTCGCCGGCCCAGTTCCGTACAACGCATACGTTATTCGCGTTCCACCGTTCGCGCGCGTATTTCGCCGTTAACGGTTTTTATTTCGTTTCGCTTATTCGACGCCCGTCCGCGAATACAAGGCGTTCAATTATTAAAATTACAACGAAAGTTTTAAGGATATTAATTTCGAGATTGGTTAGAGCCGGTCATTAAAGGCGAACAATTTTGGCACTACCGCCGCCGTTGCGAGAGACCCGAAGCTAAAGGGTCCCGTGGTGGCGTCGGCGGCGGTGGATGTGGCGCGGACGGACGGGCGGGCCAGTGGAGGTGCCGGCGGGCGCGGCGGTAGAAGCGGAGGCGGCGGCCAACTTCCGTAAAGCCGATAACCTAATAAGCAGCTTTTAAGTTTTACGCAACAAAATGGCGTGTGTTTATTCTCCGGGCGCGCGCAGATGGGACGAGCGGGTGACGGCGGCGCGGCGAGAGATCGTTCGCAACAAAAAACTAATTTCGCTAATGGAGCACCTCGCAGTTGGTCGGCTCTCCTTGATTACGTTATTTGCGGCGTTTGACCTATAACGCACACACGTAACGCGTTCGTGTAACTCGACGGTCGTCCGGTCGAAAATTGTCGTCGCGTATCGAAAGAACGGCGATTCTTCGCGTTCTTACGAATCGCGCGCGAACGTCGTCGTCGTTACATCATTTTCTCCGTCTAACGCGACGCGGACACGCGACACGCGCGATAACGACGCGTATTACGCCCGGGACGGGTATTATATTTTTTTATCGCGCGCCGCGGCCGATCGGTCGACCAGCGCGGCGGCACTCAGGAAATTGGCCGCGTCCGAGGGGCGAATTCCGGCGTGTTCGACGGGACCAAGACAAAGTGTCCCGGGTTGGGGCCCGGGCCGCGCGGTGAATTATCGGAGTCCATTACGCCAACAGACCACTTGATCTAATCTATTTTCCACGGCCACCGTGCCGGAACGTCGGGCGCGCGCGGGATCGACTCTACTATATATATATATATATATATATATATATAGAGAGAGAGAGAAACGGAGTCGTATTAGTAGTAATATACTATGGCGTATATATATATATATATATGTGTGTGTATGTGTGTATGTATAGTAAGCTGGTGGTAGTAACGAAACAAACGATCTCCGGCCTAGTTTTATATCCCTAAAGACAAACCGTTTTACCACCGCTGTCTCTCTCTCTCCCCAAAACTCGTCCCCGTCCGCCGACCGTTTTTTTTTTGGTCGTTTTTTTTCGTTTCCTACGTCCGACGCTTTCTCAATTCGGTTTCTCCCTTTACGATATCAGGTGTTTCTTTATTTTTACGAGGGTCGTTTCTATTTTACGCGAATCGTCGATCCGCTACGGACCCTCCCGTAACGAACGTATATTAAGCGCGGCAGACACGCGCGCCTTACACGACGTTCGCGCGTCATCGCCGGCGTGCGACGATCGCGGCCCTTGAAAGTTTCCACGACGGTCGGGTCCGGACCGTTTTTGATGCTAATACGTTATAAATCGTCGCGAAACACTCGCTGACGGGCCCGCGTCATTAATCCGAGTCAGACGCGATTAGCGCCCGGGCAAGGGCGTTGTTTTATTAATAATATTTAACCGGCGTAACGCAATTATTCGCGCACGTCCGCCGAACAAACGGGAAGGGCTACGGATATTATTACGGACAAGTTGTTTTCGGGCGAAAACCGTTCCGACGTCGTAGCGGCCGCCCGAGCACGACAACGGATATTCGTAACGACGTTACCCACGCGAGCGCTCGGTTCGCGTTCCCGTCGTTCGTATTACCGTACACACAGGCGGCGAATGAACGAAGGCTTCCTCTCCCCCGTTCTCGTTTCTTGGGGGTTTTCGGGAACGTTGATTTTCGAACGCCGGCGGCGAAACGCGCGTATTTCGACACTACGATACGAGGATCGCCCCTCGTCATTACCGCGGAAATAGTTCGCGCGGGTTCGATCGACCGTTATCGAAACGACCGTCGGACGTTCGGCGAAAACGACAAAATCCAACCGCCCCCCGGGAGGTCAACAAGGGGGAGGGAGAGGGCTGTCGTCACGAGAGTTGACGACGAAAAATCCCCGAGACACAAACGGGTCGGATTACCGCCGTCGGAGCGTCGGCCTATCGTGACGAACACGCGCTCCCGTCGCGGACGCCGCGTTATCCGTATTGTTGTATACGTAATGCGTGGGGCACGGTTGATCTGCGCGCCCCGGGTCAATACACTACATAACACGGTCGTAATACGGACACAGAAGGCACCATCGCGGAGAAGGGCCGGCTTACGACGTAATGTATATTATAATACCGTCCGTAATCCCGGCGCGCACACTCGGGTGTGTCCCTTTCATACGATAGTATATACTACGCACGCACAATAAAACCGGCCTGATGATCCGATTTACCTGGCCGGGTGAAATCAAATTTCTCGAGTTCTCCGGGGCGATATTGAAACGTGCGCGCGCCCGCGTCGACGACACTACGTGTACGTACATGTACGCGCTCGTGTGTGTGTCAGTGTATCGGTGTTAGTGTACACGCGTGCACGCGCACACACACATGCTGCAGTATTCACAACAGAGTGTCGTGTTCTCGAGAGTCTCGTCCCTCGACGGCTGCAGTTTTAATATAAAAGCATTATTGTCGCCGCCGCTCTCTTTGTACCGCCGGTAATCAGATAACATTGGTACAGCGGTTCGGCGGGTATCCGAGCTTTAAGCGTTCCCTTCACACACACACACACACACACACACACACACACAGAAACGACCCGCCGGCACTTTGGAATTCAAATTAGACGGTCGGGGCTCGGGGAAGTGGCGTGAACCGCGTGCGACGGAGTGGGTGTTCGGTGGCGGGCCGATGGCGCAGGATTTAACGAATTTCCTCTTGTCGTCCCCGTCGTCATATATACGTATATATATATACAGTAGTAGTAGTAGTAGTAGTAGTAGCTGTGGTGGATGACGGTGGCGGTCCCGGGGACGGGGCCAGAGTTCGAAGTTTTATTCGTAGTTCTTCCGGAAAGCTGGCCAGCAGCCGGATGACCGGCCTCCCCGTAATTGAGGTTGAAAAGACGCGTTGTAAAGGGACCGCGCGGAGGGCGGCGACGCACCGCCGCGTATGTACGACGTTCACCCCCCATCCCGGCATGACGGACCGGGCGGACGGGCGACCGACTGTTTTGTATTCAACGTCGTTAACACGCGATTGCTACCTTGTCCCGGGGGAAAACGGGCGAAACACTCGCGGAATGACCGTTCAGTGCGTGGCAAAACCGTGTCCGTGGTCCAATCGATACCGGTCTCGGTCCCGCCACGTTTGGTCACCACTGTTCGCCATCTGCCGTCCGTTCCCGGTCGTTCTAGTCCCACGGCAATAGTATAAGTAGTAGTAGTAGTAGTAGTACTAGTAGTAGTAGTAGTAGTAGTAGTAGTAGTAGTAGTAGTAGTTGTAGTAGTAGCAGCAACAGTAACAGTAGTTGTCCTCTTTTGTGCTTCGGCCAAAGACTCGGACACGGTCCGCCGCGTCTGCGACCCGGTCCGCTTTCCTCTTCGTACGCGCGCCACGCGGTCCGGTCGATAATAACCGTCGCGCAGCTGCGTCGTCTTCCCACGCGAACCCATTTGAATACACGTCGTGTCCGCGCCAACAACACCGTCGTATTGTAAGGTACACGACGAACGCACACGATTTTCGCATTACGCGCGCGAAACTTTCGGGACACGGACGCGGCGAACGTCGGTTCGTTTGTCGCGCGCGCGTCTCTCGATATATAGACACGACGCGCGTTCCGTCTTATTTATTATATAACGGCGGGCCCGTCTTAATCGGCACCGAGCGAGGGACGTTAATTAATAATTATTCCGTGTGTGCGCGCTATGGACGGATTATGCGTTCCCATGGGGCGTACACGGGTTTGTTGTATAAGCCTCTCCTCTCCGTGTACGGCGTATAAACGACGGCGGTGGCGATGGTTGGAACGACGCGTGATCGCGAAGGGAGTCGAGGGGGATATTTGTTTATTCCTCCGCCGCCGTGAGATCTACGTCATCCGGCGGGGGGGAGGAAGGTGCCACCCGTGATAACGACATTACCGCGGGCGCCCGCGTAATCGGCACGTGTGGAATTTCGCGCGAGTTCCCGCATACCTCGTAATAACGTAATGCCTATACCACCTACCTATATCTACCTGCCCGCAAGTTAATTAAATTCGCGCGCGGGGAAACGTCAACATAACAAATCGCGGACCGACGGGAATTCCGTTAATTGTTATGGAAATATTCTCGGAGTGGCACGAGCCGGTGTCGCTCGAGCCCCGGGGGCATTTTTCGCATTATTTTCGCGACGCCCGAGTATCGAAAAAAACGCACGTTCGCCGAATATTTTACGCATTTTGTTTTTGTTCGAGTTTTGTCTACGCGCTCGCGCTCGTGTGTGTGTGTGTGTGTGTCTGTGTACATAAACGATCGAAATTCGGTATAGCCTCGTTTCGCGAATGCGAATTTAAATAAAAAGCAACAGAAAATAAGGGTCCGGGAGAGTTAATTATACGAAAACGAACAGTTTGGCGATGCGCATATCGATAAGAATTACGGCGCAATTACGTTCGCAAAAATTAACCAAGTACTGGTTCCGCGCTAGCTTCCAGTTCGGCCCTCCAGTTCCATCGTGAAAACGAGACGAACTAATGTTTCGAGTTTTTATCGATGTTTTTCGAAATTAATTCGTTAATAACGAAAAGAAACGTCTACGAATACGTCGCATGATAAATTACCGATTTTTTTTACGAAAACATATTTGACGAAACGTGCACGTTAGCTACATGACGAAATATTCGGACACGCGAACCTCAAGAAACAACCTTCGCGAGTGTAATAAACTTAAAACGACATTGTAAACGATAAGTCGCCGCGAAACAGCCGAATGGAAGGGAATTCGACGACGCGTACGTTACACGCTCAGTCCAAACAAAAATCTTACGGCGTCGGTCGTTTCGATCGTTTTTGGACGACGAACGATTAGACGCGGAATTGGGTCGACGTTTAGAAAGGATTTCGATCCGCGGGCCCGGTAAACGTTGCCGAATTCGCCCAGTCGAGAGACGGCTGATTATTATTTATTACGAAATCCAATAAATTCGCCGCGGGCACCCGCGGCCGATCGTTCCGTAGCGTAATATTGTTATAAGTTTACTGGCGCGTCGTCGTAAATACGCGTTATTATTAAACGGCGCTCGCCCGATGAAAATACGCTTAACACACACCACCACTACCACCTTCCCTCCAATGATTTTCCAAATCGAAAATTGACGATGAAAAAAATGAACCAACAATCCGTTACAACGCGAAATATTTGAACGAAATATCGGGTGGGGGGGGGGAATATTCGTTGAAAACTCTAACGAACATATTGTACGTTAGCGTGTTGGCGTTAGCTCTGGTCGAGATAGCGACAAAACAAAATACGGTTCGTCCGATTCGCCGCCAATAGTTACGTTAGCCGTGTCGTACACGTCGGGTTAGCGACCGCACGCGATTTCTTCCCAGGTCGCGAATATAACGACAAAAACCTAGCGAATCGGTTTTCGCCGACTATTTTTTACGACCACCGTTGTTCTGTGTCCGTACGAGCGCGTCCACAATTCGGGTCGTTTACGCCGATTTGACACTATCGTTACACGCGCCACAGAGGCGCGGTGGTCGTGGTCCCCGAAGTCCGCCCAAACACCGGTGTACCGTTTGGTCGCGTAACTTTCGGTCGACCGGTGGCGAATTGCGATCATTTCGCTACGAACGACCGCCAATCGCGCGCGTTCGCCGCATAATCGCCCAAGTTTGTTTGACGGGCCGTTTAATATACCGGCGGTGGAAACGCCATACCGTAACGTCATAATCGCTTCGGTATTTCAATAACGCCATCGTCGAAACGACGATACGACGACGATAACGCGGCTAAACGAGCGACGAATATATATACATATCGCCGTCGCGGGTAATAACCTTGTAGAGAAAATGAGAGAAAACGATTTCATCGACAATTTCGAACGCGTCGCGGTACCTCGGTAAACGCCGCGGAATTTCAACAACAACGCCGTTTGTCCGACGGCGGTACATAATTATGACGATTTCGTTACGATGACCAGCCGGGGGAATAGTGTAATAATTAAATAACGCGACAAGTATTATGAACGAACGTTGTCAAAATCAATTCGGAACGCGACCGGTACGTGACGATCGTTGTCGGTTAAGTGCGAACGCTCGTCGAGTATACGCCAACTTCGAGTACGCAATAATATCGGAAGCCCCGCCGTCTGTCGTTCGTCTCCACCGAACTAATTGTTTGTCCGACACCGAAGGAGCGAAACGCCGGTTTTATTCGCCGGCGTTTTAATAACCAAATTCGGAGCGTCGCGTAACGGGAAACGAAAGCAACGATCGAACGTTCCGAATGAAAAGTTCGTCGCTCGTTTCGCTCGGTCACGGCGTTCACGCGTGTGTAATATTTCGAGTGCCCAAGCGTCGCGGAGGGACCGGCGTCGCAATCCGAAGGAGTCGTTTCCATTTACGGGTCACGATTTTAAAATTATAACGAAATCGACGAAGGGATTATTCATTTGACTGTATGTGTTTACTTATTGCCGTTACCGGGCACAACGTCGATCGTTAAGATTGCTATCCGGGCAACTTGAATAGCAAAAACGTTCGGCGCGCATTCGACATTATCTCGTTGCCTTCGAATCGAGAACGCTTTCGTGTTTAATACGCTGTCGACGCTTTTGCGATCGATGAGACGTACGTTTTGAAAATATCTCGAGCGATTAGAATATCGAAGCTCGAAAGGAACGCCCTCGGCACGGCCGGTTTGTCGTAATACCGTTTGCTCAATGACACGTACGAAAACTACCGGCGAAAACGACGAAATTACTACGCAAAAAGCAAAAAAAACGTGGCGAGTGCGGGAATTCGAAAACGACCGCCGTATTCGCGCGAAGCGATTCCCGAGAATTTTATTCGCCAAAATTTCGAAAAACTCGAAAATCGTTCGTTTCGGAAACAAACGCGTGGATAGTTCCGCCGAATTTCGTCGCCAGTTTCCGCATCGGATCCAATAGCACGCCCCAGAACACCGCCGACCACCGGACACGGTTCGCTACCGGAACGTTGACGCGAGCGAGCGCTGCGCGTACGGCGAATAAAAACCGGACCAGTTCGTCGGGCCGGTGGACACGTTTGTTTCGTACGCGTAGCCAGCGCAGGTCTCATTCTGGCGTACGTCTCGTCCGGTCGGACCGCCGTAGACGTACCAACGTCCTCGTACACGGTACTGGTGAAGGGTTGAAGGGATGGACGGTGGAGGGAGTGAAACGGATGCGGCGGGAACGGGCGAGCCGTGGTGTCCGAGGAAATACACGCGTTACGCGAAGTTCTCGGCAACCCCGCCGGCTGTTCCCGTATATTCGGTGGGACTCCGTGTACGGACGGAGACGCGCGGAGAGAGACGGCGGCCGTTTATTGATTTCAAGACTACAGTGCGTGTGTGCGTGTGTGTGTAGTGCTACGCGTGTACCGCGTGTTGTACGCGTGTGTACCACCGTCCATATAGAAGGAGAACGACGACACGACGACGACGACGGCGTAACCCTTTTTCTAGCCGTTTCCGCCCTTCGGGACGGCTAACCTTTTCCAGGACCCTTGCGGCGGCGGGACCGCTGTACCCGGAGGTCTTTGTACACACACACACACACACACACACACACACACATATATACACACGTATATACATATATACCCGGCCGAAAGACCGTTGCAGGCCGCGACGATACACGTACGTATAATTCACCGGAAATATTCGTCCCCGGGCGTATGTGTACGCTTAAGTCGGCGAAAGTTTTTTCTAATTCGCGTTTTTCCATCCCGAACGAGGCGAACGAATCGCCTTTTTTCCCTCACAGTTCCCGTACTTTTACGCGTATATACAACATATTATTATTATTATTTCGTACCGCGCATAAAGGCCGGCCGCGCTTACAATGTCGAACCGAATTCTTCGGGCACTGATTAATTCCGAGTTACCCTCCGCAGTCGTCGTCGTCGTCATCCGGTGGCTGCGGCGACGGCGGGAGGCGATATTATTGAATTTTTCATTAAGCGCCTTCATCAGGGCCGCGTGTTATTGTGACCGAAGATAATCAAGGCGGCGTGTAGTTTTTTTTTTTTATTTATTTTTTTTTCCCCGCGCCGCGTTCCGGCCCCGGAATAATTCTATACACAATTAAACGGAGTTCTTTCGGAGTCCGAAAGAGGGGTGTCCCGAAGCGGAAAATCGATGTGCCGCCGCCACCGCTGCGAACGGGCGAGGCGAGTGTGGGAGAGCGAGATCGCCACCGCCACACCGCCGTATGCTCTCGTCGGTATATTATATATTATTGTGTACGAGACGACGACGTAGCGACTAAATGTGTATATATATATATATATATATATATATATTCGCAGTCGGGGAGTCGTAACGTTCGTGCGTAGGGAAATATCCCGAACTTGTTGCCAACAGCTGCCACGCACACCGTCGTAAAGGGGTTGCGCGAAATAATAATAGCGGCGCGGGCCCGTGACGCGTTCTGGCCGACCCAAAATATTATATACCCGGGTAGGTTCGTCGAGCGAAAACGAACGACGGTGTGCCGCTCGACTACCGTTGTGTCGGCGTTAAATTTACGGACGTCTGCGCCCGTCTCTTCGTTCCGGTCTTTTCGAACGGCGGCGGGTCGTCCGCGCTCGATTTTTGACGTTTCCGCGGACCCGGACGGAAAAACGAAAAAGCTCGCCGATCGCGGTGCCCGCTGCGGCTAATGTGTACACCCGCGGGGTAGTTAAACACGTCCGGCGCTCGTAACGATCCGGTCGGTTTTCGCAGAGTTCGTCGGAATACCGCCCGTCCGTTTTTACCGGCCGAACATATCCGTACGTCACGCGAGTTTCGGTTTGGCGCCTCGCGTCTTGTTCGTGTCTGCCAACGAAAATTCGATCGTAATATACGGTATTTGTCGTGACGTTTTCCTTGTTCGAATACTTTGTTCGGGAATTATAAGGCGATTGCGTATTTAATACAACGCCATATTAGTCGTGACTAAAATCGCTTTCGCTTACGAGTATGTATAATAATTCGCCGTCCCGGTAATATCTAACTGAAATAAGAATGGATTTTTTACACGGATAGCCAATTGGCGGAGTTATCGGTTCGTTGATATTCAACGCACCAATATCGTTCGCTCAGTTAGGTTAGGTTAGAATTTTATAATTTAGTTATTCGTTAGAATTCGTTTATTAGAAACACAGTCGCCTAGGAAAATGTAGTAAACGTTAGACGAAGTTGATTTAAACGTCCCACTCGTTGGAAATGTCGCCACGTTGTTCGTTTACGAATGTCGACGAACGAGAAAATATTATTAGGCGCTGATTGACTAGGGGACTGACGATACGCCGACGCTACTTATATAATTAAAACGTCAACTAATTAACCTGACCGAGGCCGACCACGTCGACTATTCGGCAATAGGTGTAATAATACGCGACTTATTATTTCGAACGGGTGACCGGAACGACGCGACGTTATTATTTTTGTTCAAATCTATGGCCCGTTCGACGGAAACACCGGACGATTTCGAGTATTCTCACGCCGTATTATCATTTGTCGTACGTCGTTTCAATAATTAGATTCCGAGACCCCTACCGGAGACACCGCGCCATTGTTAACCAGTGTCTCGTTTAAATTAAAAACCATTCTTATCAATAAATCGGTTTAGGGATTCGGAATTGTTTTCTTACGCGAAAAAAACTACAAGATTATCGGTACGCCGTCGTCGTCGTCGTCGACGTTGTCGTTTTCCTCTCCCCTCACCTCACCGACCCCGCTTATTCGACCTCCGAATGCTAATGACCTCTCACTCCCTTTGTTTTACATATATATACACGTCACCGCACCGTCGTTGTCACCCGGTCGGGGAGGACCGACGACGGAAAAACGAAAAATCTTGGCCGAAAAATAAAAGCGGAAAAAAAAAACAAGAAACCTTCCCCGTCATTATTTAACCCCCGGTTCGGGAGTCGAATTACCTTTGTCGTTCGCCTTTTTAAATATAAACTTTTTTTATTTTCGTCGCCCTCCGCGGCCTTTTCACCCGCGCGCGCGTGCGCTTCACGCCGTGCTCGTTTTTTCGCCGCCGCTTTGTTGTCGTTACCGGAACCCGCACGGAGTTATCTTTCGTACTATCCGCGACGCGGCGGCCCTTTTAATCTGCGAATTCGCTTCTGATAACCAAAGCGTTTCTTTTACCGAAACTACCTCCGCGGGACGGGCCCGTCCGGAATAGCAATGAGACGGCGCTATCGTTACGCTTTTAAACGTTTTAATACGACATTATTACGCCGTTATCGCGCGAAATGTTCGGGCGTGCCGACACAACGTCGAACCGTGTCGGACCAAAATCGCGCGCGTTATTATTCGTTTATTTTACGCGTTTCGGCGTTTCATACTTACAGAGGCGACGCGGGGGGTGGCCAATAGATTTATCGCTTTCAACGGGTACCGGCCATAAATCGGCGGCGGCGGCAGCATCCTGCCCAGCACCATGGACGATCGCGGCGACGAGGCGTTGAACTCTGTAGGGAAAGCTCTCCTGACGCGTATAAATAACGGTGCCGGCGCGGGTTGATGCCGTTCATTAATTTAAGGCCCTTGCGTAGAGTAGCTAGCTGCTGCCGGTGGTCCGACGACCGCAGAATCTCTCATCCGCCGCCGGAGCGCCATATATCCAATCTGGTTCCCCGGACGCCGCTTTGTAAAGCCTTCGTCCCGTCCCTTCCCCCGGGTACACGGTGCTTGCACATCCTCCACCCACGGTCCGCCTCGCAAACATACACACCGGACACGATCGTAACGCGTTCGTTATCCTAACGTTAACCTAACCTATCGTGCGCCGGATATTTGTACAAAACTGTTTAGAGTCTATACTTTCGAATTGAAAGAGAATTTTACCGATGGAATAACGTTCTATCAGAACGTATAATTTGTGCTTTTTTCCATACCGACCGGAGCCGTACGTGAAACACGCCTCTTGTCGATGTTAACCTACTACGAAGTTAGACCACAAATCGGTTTTCGTTCGTACGTCTCGCGTTTTGTACTTCGACGTTATCCGACTTGAACGAAAAGTATTATTCGCGCGTCTGCGTCGCATATGTTCCGATTGGAAGCGACGTTGGACGAGTTTGACGGTTAAATGGTAGCGTTTTGACAAAACAATTTGCCGAATTTAGAATTCAGCGCGTATCTGAATACGACGGTTGTAACCGCCTACGCCACTGGACCAAAGCCCGCGCGCACTGGACCGAAAGTACATACGCGCCCTCAAACACGGAACGTAGCGTCGGGCTCGTAATTAAATCTCGCGACTTTTCGGTTCGTTATCGTTATTTATAAACGAAAACAGTGTTACCCTCTCCATTCGTCTCGACGGGCTTCGGTATTTTCCCCACTGTTTCCGCGGTTGAAATAATACACCGCGGTAATATATTCCGGTTACGAAAACACGATCGCCGAATTATTGTCGCGTTATGTTTTCGATTCCGCCCCCCCACCGTCCTCTCACGACCTTTAATTAAATTGTTCGCGACAAACTCGAAAACCGCAACGTGCCGCTCGGGCCACGTATTTGACGGTTTTCCGCCGCAGGTCGACCGTATTCATTCCCCTACGCCCCCTTCGCGTAAAAATTCGTTATTTTCCGGTTTACCGAAATCGGCCACAAAACGACGTAACGGTTTTACAGACATACGCGTCACGTACGAGTTTGTATCCATCCGTGGACTAAAATCGCCGTCGTCGCAGCTCAGATGCACCTCCCCTCCGAGAGCGTCGTCTCCGGGGCGTTTAGTAACCGATACACCTCGCGTTTACGTATATTACAACAAACGTAGTTTCAGCTCCCGAATCCATCCTTGCGCGCGCGCGCCACCCTCCCCTTCCTCATACCACTACCCTGCCGCGGTTCTAGTTTTATAGCTTACGAAAGTTTATTGGAGCTTAAGGTTCGCTACAAAGCGCCGCCGTATTTACACGTCTGTTTGTCTTCATTAACGAGTCTTAAGTTCGTCCCGGCTAGACGGCACCGCCACCGCCACCGTCGACGATCAGACGAACGGCCCAACCCAGTTCCGTTTTAAACCGATTTGCTCCCCTTTGCCGCCACTCGTCCGTCAAAAGCGGCGTTTCACCGACTACGTAATATTATTCGTTACGTCTGAAAACTACAGTCGCGCGGGTTCGGTTAAGTATTTATTATTGCCGGGTTCGTTGCACGCTTACCGACGGTATATTTTGATGGCGAATATTTCGTTTGACGATCGACGTAGCGTTTACCGTAGGCGTTTTTCCGGAATTCGCCGTAATTTAAAAACGAAAACGATCGTTGTTCCGGTACACGTATATCATTCCCGTAGATATGTATAGGTTAGACTACGTAGTCGTTTAGTGTTCGTCTCCGAGTATCCGTCGATGCCGCGGTAGGTGTTCGGTAACAAAACGAAATTCGTCTCGCGAGATGAGCGTTTTACGAATGTACGCGACGCGAACATACACGTTGTCCATCCTACACGTCGGTACGTTATTGTCGATAATCGCGTATACGTTTTCGAAAGAAAAAAACAAAATATTAGCGACCAAAATCGTCGCCGGGAGGATAATAGGAAGATATTATTCCGTTTTGACGCGCTCCCGTACGGTAATATATTCGCGTATTTACAATTCGCGACGTTCTAATTTCGCTATAAACGAAGGAGACGAACCGGGGAAAAGTTTAATAAAAAATACCCGAGAAGCGCGTGGGATCTTCGGTTACTTGCGGGGGATCCGAAAGTTTCTCGAATTATTTAAGACGTTTAACCCCTCTGTTGTATTCACTCGTAATTTAAAATTAGTCGGGTAAAATATGTACAAATGAAGCGTTTGACGGCTCCGTGAGCTTCGATGATTCGGGTTTATATAATGCACTTGGGCGCGTAATAACGTGTGATTTATTACGGAGCTCGCCGCGACGAATTAATTAAATTTCGTACGGGCGTGCGTCGCCGGGCCCGTTTATTTTAGCGAAAAAACCGAATAACTTTCCGACAACTCGAGCACCCGGCCTGCGACGTTGTCGACCTAACGTCCGCGTTACGTTTTAACAGCTTACGCGCTTTAACAACGACGAGGATTTTAACGGAACCGGCGCTGAAGTAGGGTAACAACGGATTCACGATCGTTATTCGCGCGCGCGGAGTACGTAACGTTTTTAGACACTCGACGTACGAACGTTATAATTTACGAGACATCCAGAAAATTTGACGCGAATCGTTCGAGTGCCGGTAACGCGAACAATTGACGGCGCATAAATCGATAGACGGAACGCTAACGAATCGAAACGGTTCAAACGGTCGTTCGCGGCGAAGGGATATTTTAACGAATCGTCGTCCGGCCAACCCGTGTAAAAAAACCGTATTGGTTTTGTGTTCTTGTTTAGCGTCGTTAATCAAACGCCGTTACAATATGGTCGCGGGAAAATCGTCGTGTTCGCTATATTTTGTCCCGCGTTTGCCGAAACTGCCGGCAGACGATATTTTTTAACGGACGCCAGCTGTTACGCCGGAAAGTTGGCGGCGAAGAACGCGAGATTCAGACGCCGGCGAAATGGTCGAATAACGTTTTCCTTGTTCCCCCGTCACCGTTGGCCGTCCGCGATTACACTTGATATGTACGCGACTGTAGTGGTACGTAAATGAACCGAAATAAAAAACGATACTAACGGGAGAACTAATTGAAATGGATTTCTCCGCAAATCTCCAAAACGAACGGATCGCCGAGCGCGAAGAAACGCGTATCATCAGCAAGGTAACGCGAGGGCGACTTGTATTCTCTTTGGTCGTCGCGCGCGTGTTTAGTGGCCGAATTTCGCACCGCCGCGTTTAATTTCGCGTTTTTATAGTCCGACGACGACGATATTTCACCGCAGCGGTGGCGTGTAATACGCGCGACGTTTTCGGGGCCGCGATTTCGGAATGCGTCCGTACCGCATTTGTCAAACGCCGCGCGAACGATCGCTGGCGTATTTACGTACAATACCCCGTCAGCATTCTCGGCGGCCTCTCACTCCCTCGGTCCGGAATTCCGGCCCAACTACACACACACGCGCGCGCCGCGACCAAGTCATTTGTTTCGGAAAACCGTTTTCGGACCGCCGATATCAATAACGATACATAGGGTTTCCCGGACAAAATTCTACTTATATATCTATATATATCTACGTGTGTATGTGTATGTACATAAGCAATGGACCGCGTGATTAAGGGAAGCGTCGCGTTTTCTAGAGACTATTAAACAACGGTTGGATAAGTAACCGAAATATTTTCACGTTTCTCGGTCGAATAATCGCCCGTACCGCGTACGTTTCGACAATTACGAGAGCTTACGTAAACTTTCACGACCAGAAATTATTCGTAAACGAGATGTGGACGACGGTATTGACCGGATGAACGATTCCTTTTGGAAAGCGCCCACACACGAATCCGCGCGGTAACGTCGAATTATGTTCGATGGCATTCCCGTACCCTTTAAAATTGTGGCCGTAGCGTCTGATCCGACAAATCGCGTCGTATATTGTCGCTTCGGTGTACAATTGAATATTCGTCCGTTGTTCGAGAGCGTATTATCGTACGCGGAAATACTCGCGCGACGTACGAAATGTATACCGGCCGGACAAACGCTCCGTAAAACGGAAACCGGCGAAAAAAAAGTTTGTCGCGCCGATCGATTTACGTACTCGAGACGCGTCGTCACGGAGCAAATATGCACTTCTCCGAGTTGCCTTTATTATGTACCCAATACGTGTGTATATGAATTTTTATGTCGAAAGAAAGGAACGCGACGGTTATAGTGTATAATATAAACGGGCGTATACAATACGACGTTCGAAAGCCGCTATGGCGTTGTGTACATACTTCGCGAACTATACGAAGTAACACCGACGCGATAATTACCGGACGGTGTTATTCGATCGTAATCGTAAAACGCACCAGCCGTGTGGTACAGTTAAGAGGTTTGTTTCCGCGAGTGTGGAATCGTTCAGTGAAACGATACGTTATCTTAATTTACTCGTCTTAACGGCGACCGTGGTATAAGTTTCAAACACGCGTTTACGGTTATCGAATTTATAGGTGTAGCGGACGATCGCCCGTGACCATTTCACATCCGACCAAGTATATCGAAAGTCTCGATAGCAGTACGCTGACCGCGCGGACAACATATTTCTCGGCAGCGCTCACCAGTCGATCACCGGCCAACGACCGTTCTACGTACAAAGGCCCGATAATTGCCGCCAACGGGTCAACGGTGGAAACATTCCCGAAGCCGTCGCAGGAGTAACGCCGACGGTACGTTTTTCGTCGGCGTGTGCGATCGCGCGCACGCTTCTTAATAAACAATTAAGCGCCATTCACGGGTGCTAGTTTACGGGGGTGCGTCCTAACAAAATTACCTAGAGGCGGACGTCGGTCCCTCTACCCTCCCCACAACCATACCACCGCCAATTCATAATCGGGCTCCGCGTAAAGTGCGAATTAAACGCGGACGGAACAATTTTTCGGCGGAACCGGAACGCGGGCGATAACGGACGGCGGACAAGTTTCCGAATTTCGGATTCCGGCCAAAATCGCGCGCGCGTGACGTACGCGTAATAAAATCACGCGTTAGGTGTAAGTTACGTGCGTATTTTACGCTCGTACGGTGGCGGAATGGTGGCCGGGCTAGCGGGTGAACGTGTTATATACCCCCGCGGCCGCTCACCCCGAAATTCGTACCAATGTCGACCCCATATATTGTGTGAGCGCGAATATGTGTATGTATGTTTGAGAGAGTGTGTGTATATATATATATATGTGTGTGTGTGTATGTGTGTGTGTGTGTGTGTGTGTGTGTGTGTGTGTGTGTGTGTGTGTGTGTGTGTGTGTGTGTGTGTGTGTGTGTGTGTGTATGTGTGTGTGTGTGTGTGTGTACGAACGTAGCCCGAGAACAAATTAGATTCCGCGCGCGCACACGTCCCTGGCCGGCTTACACGCGGCGTCTAATTCAATAATATAACGCGCCTACTCTGACCTCCCCTCCGTCGCCGTTCTCAACCTCCCCGTTACTCTCCGCACGGTCAACGCGTATTATATTACACGGCGGCGGCCCGTTTAAAGCTTTTCGGTCCCACGCGGTAACATGTGCGAAACCGTTCGTTCACAGGGTGTCCCCCGCGGAGTGATCTGTCAAACGCAACAACGATTTTTGTATTCCATTCGGTACTACGCGGGGCTTTTTTAACGATAATTACTAGAAGGAATCGTGTTTTAGACGCGTCCTTTTCGATTCGACAATTTTTTTTTCATAACCGAAGTAAACGAAACCGTTAGATTTCGTTCGGAATTCCCATGTCGGAACCGTTACCGTGTAAAACGTTCGGCGCGAATTTCCCACGACGTTTCATTGAACGTTTTTATAACGAATGGATATCGCCCAACAACGTCGGCGAACTTTCAAAATTCGTTAAACGACGCGAGTTTTGCGCGACGAGCGTTTCGTTTTTTTCGAAAATGATATTTACGGTTATTTTCGAAATATGTTCGTTATTTATCGCGATTTTCGTGCAACTAGAAATACGTTCACAAGTAACGTAACAATTATTCTCGACAAAAAAAAAACGGAATTCGCCCGACCTCCGCGGGACATACCCTGTATACGATATATATATAGTACGTATAATAGCGTATAATGTAATACACGCGGACATCAGTTCGGGATTGCGCCTTCTGCTCGCTTCGTCGTAAACACCGCTATTACGCACGCGCAATTTGCAACGAGTTCCGACAAGCGAGCCACACAACGTTTTCTTTCGCCGAAATTCCTCGGTTAAGTATTTCGTAATTTCTGTCGACTTTCCGTCGTTTTCACGGTAGCCGACGTAATAACGTCCATCACACCTTATCGTTCGGCACGAGCCCGTCGCAGACCTTGCACGGGAAACCGATCACCCGGGAAACCAACCGACCTGAATCCATCTGAAGTCCTTTCACGTTAAATTATCGCGACTGTAGCGAGTCGCTCTATACGGAATAATTTGACGTACGTGTCGTCGTCGTCGAACGCGCGCCCATATTGATTTTTAGTGTTTTCTTTATTTTCGGTCCTTTTCTCCCTCCCGTCGCCGTTTCGGACGCCCGGAGTGTTGACAATGCAATCAGAATTCCATTCAAAAAAAAAAAGGGTTGCCGATGACTGATGTACCGAAGTCGTAATCTCTCGTAAATACGTTCGGCTTCTTTACCCCTCAGTAGCACCGGTGTCGTTCACCCGCATCGAATTAAATTCGCTACGCGTCGTTTTTTAATCGTACCGTTACTTCCTCGATCGGTGCGTACAAAATGATTTTCGTCCAATTCGGGCGATACTTGCCGAAAACGAAGGAACGATCTCTACAAATCGCGTGATACGTCGACCGTCGATAATTTGGTACGAGATGATCATAACACGTCACCTTTATGTTATACGTAAAATCGAAAATTGTCGGGCCCCGCGAACCAATTCGATCGGTTTCGTTCGGCCGCACTCGGCGCGTTACGTACACACTGCACATAGTATGTGTGCACCCATAGACCCGTGGCTCGGATTAATTAAAACATATTTCGCTAGGCGTCCGACGTTCATCCTGACAGTCCCCAGGCCGTTCAGGAAATACTAACACCATCGTACTTCTTTACTCCGATCAGAGGAAATCCTATTTACTATGTCGTTCACGCTATTATTAAACGGTCTTTTCAAAAAATAGTTAATATTACGATAGAGAACGAAGGCTATTAACGAAAATTCGTGTATCTTAAAACGGCGTAAACGATTTATTTATAACGCACTATTTTTGTTGGCCTTTCGATAGTACCCTCGTGTGATTACGTACGATCTTCATATTATAATTATTTACAGCTATAGATTACCGTAGTGCCGTCAGTATATGATTATGTAACGAAATTTGTTAAAAATATACGTATATATATAGTAAATAATTCGAAACACACGATACCTAAAATGTCGTTACGGTTCCCCTAATCTGATTGAAATAAATCGAAATGATAGATAAAAACGCGTATATACGATATATATGTATATTGATTGTAAAAATGTAACGTACACATTTATTACAAACGTATCGCGTACGGCATTTGCGTTTCGATCGATTTTCTTATTCCTCGCTTTAAACAAATCGTGCGGTGTATCGAGTAGTTAATAGTCGCGTAAAAAATATAATCGATGTTATGATGGTCAAAAAAAAAAACGAACGCTCCGATATTTCACGTAATTAAACGAGACGAAATTTTCCGTCCAAATACTTCGTCGTTTAAAAAACGAGCAACAGAATTTAACAAAACTATCGTTATTCCAATACGATATTGTTTTACGACCGTGGACGGTAACGTAATAATTAAACGTCTAGTGTTCGCCGGTCGATTAGCACTGTCCACGTTGCGCAACATTGGGAGAGAATATTATTTCCATATTTCGTTTTCTTATTAACGATTTGGAAACGAACGCGAACGAACCGCGCGTGTTACGAAATCGATAATTGGCAAACGTACGCGGTACATTATATCGTTTTCGGGGTAATCGGAAATTCAGAACGAAACTATTTTTGATTTGGAAGCGCGGTTAATTATCGTAAAAGTGTCTCCGCGCGACGGAGGTAAAGACCGAAAAATAACCGACGGTAAAAAAAGAAAACCGGATCGTTCGGGAAATGCACAATACGAGTCACGTTCACGATATTCGTATTATACAAAAAACGCTCTTTGAAAACGATTATAATCGTATTGAAAGGATCGCCTAGCAGCTACTTACTCGGAATACGCGTATTTGCGTCAATATGACTAACGTACACGTTTACGTGCGTACGGTTTTATACTATAATTTTGTAATGGATGCGACGAGCGCGGGAGAACGGAGATTTCAATACGACGAATAAATTACGCAGCGATGACGGTGGCGGCCGGTAGAAAAAAAACCGTATAGGGATTAAATTACACGTGACGTGTTTTTTTCGTTGTTGTCGTCGTCGTCATTTGTTCGTCGGTAAAGACGCTGGACGTCCGTGTATTATTATCATTATTGCTATTGTACGCGTCGAACGGTATCCGACGAAACGGAATTAGAC
The DNA here is from genome assembly GCA_025469175.1 of Geopemphigus sp. TES_GeoC_2020. NCBI lineage: Eukaryota > Metazoa > Arthropoda > Insecta > Hemiptera > Aphididae > Geopemphigus > Geopemphigus sp. TES_GeoC_2020. The sequence goes on from JAIPRN010001701.1 coordinate 39,442, forward strand.
GAGAAAATCGGATTAGTTCGGAGGAAAAAATATGTAAATGGACCGGCGCAGTAAGACGATCCCCAAAACGACAACGTCCCGAGCGGGAAATCACGAGCTACGGGCGCGTCGAGTTTCCCCCCCCCCTTCCCACTCACTAACCACCACCACCTGTGCAGTATTCGTTTGACGTGATTTATATCGCGCGTAGCGTTTATTTCACAACACGATAACGAGCGCGTTAGTATCCGGAAAACGTACGTTCGGAATATCGTGCGCGTCCATCCGATATTTATAATCGAAACGCAGGGTTGTCTCGGAGACGCAAAACCCGTGATTCGGTTTTTCTCCGCAACTATGGCGCCGATTCTGTGTATTCGGCGAACGTCGTTGTTCCGGCCAAGCCCGAATTTTTCGAAAATCTTTTGCGCGATACGGCTGGCCGGTCGAATTGGGAACGAAACACTTGTATTCCGAGTTACACGTAAACTGTCGATTTTCGAATAAACGTAATAACCACAGTCGTGGTTCAACGGGCGTACGAAATACAATCGTGTCGAACGAGATTCCGAGCGAACAGTGCATCAATGCGGCTGAGAAAAATGCGGCATTAGGCGTTTATTCGACGTCGTGTCTCCGTATCGGTTTTCGAAGCTCGGAACCGCAAGCTGGACCGATTCCGTCGTATTTTATTCGTTCGCAGTCCCGTTTTTTAATAAACGCGTCACCCGGAAGCGTTTTAACGACAAGTGGCTGGCTGGCTGGCTGACTGCCGCGGATGTTGCCGCTGCTATACTAAAGGATTGCGACTCGGAGTTTGTCAGCCGAAATTAGGGCTTCCGCGGATTAAAGCGCACGCCGTGGCACGTCGCAACGGGGACGACGAAAGTACGCGCTAAGTACACGACGATGAAATGTTTAAAGACACTTAAGCCCGACGAATGGCGTATAAATATTCATATATGTGTGTGTGTGTGTGTGTGTGTGTGTGTGTGTGAGTAGGTGCATGGGGGACGCGGACGGTTGCAGGAAGAACGAGATAAAAGCCCGGCGGAAGGATTAGAACCCATCAGCGTTTTCCCTCGTCTACGTTTATATATATATACACACACACCGCTGCCGTATACAATTTATACTTTGCTATATATCGTTCGTTCTCTTTTCTTCTCGCGAGCCCTCTCACTCTGCCTAGTTGCTGCTACTGTTGTTGTTGTTGCCGGCTTGTGTTTTAATCGCTCAAAACCCTACAATGGCTGATAAATCGCGTGCCACCTAACCCTTTATACCCTCTCTCTCTCTCTCTCTCTCTCTCTCTCTCTCTCTCTCTCTCTCTCTCTCTC
>JAIPRN010001702.1:4464-40744 GCA_025469175.1 Geopemphigus sp. TES_GeoC_2020
CGCAAAAAAAAAAAAAAAAAAGAAAAAAATATTTAACCTTCCTTCCCACGATCGACATTTATTTGGATAATTATTTAGTATTAGGAACCGAACGGAACGTTTCCGTCGTCTACGTCGCGTTCTAGAATCAAAAATCGAACGGTTTAGCGTATTTTAATATTTACCTGCTAATCACCGTTTTACCGCGAACGACGTCAATAATGGCAACGCGAAACGATCGTTTTTGTTTCGTTTACCCGATCGCCGAATAATTAAAAAGAACGTTTCTGTGTTGTCGTGTTTAGGACTGTTCGCAAACGGATGGATGCCGATGGAGTACCATAGAAATAAACACAATATGAACGAAACGCCGTCACTGGACCTCATGACCCGGACGGCGTTGAAAGTGATTTCGAAAAACGAAAACGGATTTTTTTTAATGGTGGGTATAGCGCAAAAAAACGGATTCGATATCGGCGTAGGTCCCAAGTACCTAACCTACCTGCCAAATAAACGTGACCCCGTCTGAGTACGCATAGCGGATAATCTACCTACGTTTTAGCCTTAGAAATTGTTTTACTACACGGCCGTTAGTAATCGTCCGTAGGTGAAGTTGGGGATTTTGTAGTGGCCTTCGACAATAGTTCGCTTACGAAAAGGCGCCGAATTATATCTATTCGTCTCGAACGCGCGGGAAAAACCAACGTTAAAAAGTTAATAACGCGAATTTAATCGATACAACTTACAATATTATAGCGGCCGACGGCACAGGCGAAATGGATCGTTGACTTTTAAAATCGCTAAATTCGTGAACACGATTTTCGACGGGCTCGATTAATATATTTTACCCGAATTGTCGAACATCTGGAAAGCGCGCGTCAAAATATAAACGAACGTCTTTTATCCGCCATTAGGGTTTCGTAGACGGAAACGTTTCTTTCCACATCGACCGACGACGTAATTGGGCAAATTTTCGTAGAGTGCCGTTCGCTGTATAATAATAATCGTGCGGAATTTGTCGCGACATTTTGTCCGTTCGAAGATACACACACACACACACACACGTACGCGAGATTATTTTGAATACTTCGTTTTTATTTCAAACTCTATCGTAAGTATTTGTTAGACAATCTTTCCCAATACCGTTGTGTGGTACTCTTCGAATGCTCGCTTACACGCACGACGTTTACGCCAATTTAAAATAAATATCTTGGTGGTATTTTAGTATATTCGTCGCGGTTTACTAAAATACTCGCCGGAAATTTGATCGTGAACAAATGTAAAACGACAACGTACGCGTATTTAACCGTTACACGGAGAACATTTGTGACTAAAATGAGCGTCCCGTAACTAATTCTATACGTAACTTACGTTGAAATCCCGTAACTATTCGTAAGCGAAAGAAAAATTAGTTACAACGCCGACTTCTAAATTACAAATTATAATCTTAAAACGAATATAGACGCAAATAGTGTCCAATGCAAATTCGCCTATAACTAAATTTTTTTTATAAATTTGCGTAAAAAAAAATAATTGGATTTATTATTGTTAAAACCGAACGTTTTCATAAAATATAATTTCCCGAGAAATAACGAATTTGTTGCTTGTGTAAGGACAACTTTACGTTTGATGGTCAAAACGCGATCGCGACATAATATTAAGCGTCAAATAATACACAAAGAAAAATGTATCGAAAAATATTTTCACATTTTCTAATACCTGAAACACTATGGAAAATGAAAAGTGGTATTAAACAGCGACGTTCGTCCCGAATTAACGTCAAAACTAATAAATTCAATTATTACTCGAAAACTTCTTCACGCAACTACACCAACTACTTTGTTTTAACATACTAACATCTCATTGTACATTTGTAGGTGGAAGGAGGTCTAATCGATATAGCGCATCATCGAAGCACAGCCAGGTTAGCTTTAGACGAAACTGTCGAATTCGATAAGTCAATCCACAGTTCAATAGAATTACTACAACAATGGAACATGTTAGAAGATACATTGATCATTGTGACCAGTGATCATGCAAATTTGTTATCGATAAACGGATACCCGAAGCGAGGCAACAACATTCTGGACGTGGCTGGAAAGTCGCAAGTGGACGATGTTAAATACACAACTCTAACTTACTCCGTTGGATTTTCTCAACATCCTGTATACACACGTTCTGGTTCAGTTGTCATCAGACAAGATCCGTCGATTTCTAAAACTACTAGTCACGATTACAATCAACAGGTTGGCATTCAGGAAGAAACTGGAATACATGGAGGAGGCGACGTCGTAGTGTATGCACAAGGTAAATGCTTTTAATTTTAGAAAAATCAACGTACCAGTTTCTCATTTCTAATACCATTACAGGGCCAATGGGACATTTATTTCATTCTATTCACGAACAAAATTATGTCGCACATGCAATTGCGTACGCAGCAAAAATTGGTCCATACCAAAATGGCATAATATCAAACAAATCTGACATAAATTTTTCAAACATATACCTTTTGTACATATTATTTTTTACTTTGTTTTATTTCTAATTACCTTTTTATAATATTGTCAAGTATTTTATAACGTTTTTTATTGTCTTTTAAAATTCATTGTTATTATTTATTATCTTTATATATCGAGGTATATAATTGTTTTATTATTAATTTAGGAATTTTACATCAACATAAACATAATTTCTATATGAAAAAATTGTTGGTTTTTCTAATTTAAAATTTCACACGGTAAACAAATATTAAGATTACGGGATACGAAAAATAGTATTGTTAAATCCTAGAACACAAATATGTAGTTACATTTTGCAACTAATAATAGTGACTTCGAACAGTAGTTTAATCCTTGGATTGCATGTACTTGATTAAATCCACAACACGGTTGGAGTAACCATATTCGTTGTCGTACCTAAAACAAAGAAACAAAAGGTTGGATAGTTTGACTTTTATAATTTTTTTAATGACGTTCATTACCATGAGATGAGTTTAACGAATTGGTCATTCAATGGAATTCCCGCCTTAGCGTCAAAGATAGATGAATGGGTATCACCAATAAAGTCAGAAGACACAACTTCATCTTCAGTATAACCCAAAATTCCCTTCAATGGTCCGGCTGCAGCTTCCTTTATTTTTTCCTTAATTGCTTCATAGGTTGCTGGTTTGGCAAGTCTAAAATTTCAGATTTCGTACATTTTATCAAAACAATAAAATTTTGTATATATAAACAAAAACCTTTCTGAAGCAAACCTCATAAACTAAAAATCAATAACATTTCAAAATGTTTAAACAAAAAAGTTAACTTAAATAATTTGTCATATTCTATACTCGTGTAATATTTACTATAAATGCATCAAAATTGCATTATAAAATAATAAAATATAACCCATAATATTTATGTTAGCTGATGACAATGTTTTAATTTAAAAAAATTAATTCAAAAAGATTATTTACATACAAAATACGACAATACATTTTTAAAACTTGTGTCTATACAATCGGCAAAGATGAATTTATGCAGGTATATATAATTATTTACGAATCAGTAACAATTTACTTTTTTACTTTACAAAAAGATTCCAATATACATTTAATAAGTAAAAATTAATATTATTTTTTAATTTATTTAATTATCATTTATAAATATAACCACGTTTTTTTGATAATGTATTTATAAAATAGGGGTAAAAGTAAATAAGAAACAAATTATACCTGAAGTTCTTTCCACACAAAATCATACTTTACATACTAAATATAAATTATAAATAATATTTTAGACAATTCACCTGACAGTCAAGTCAACAACTGAAACATTAGCAACCGGTACTCGGAAAGCCATTCCGGTCAATTTTCCATTAAGTTCAGGAATGACTTTACCAACAGCCTTAGCAGCTCCAGTAGCAGCAGGGATGATGTTTTGGGCTGCACCTCTGCCATCTCTCCATAACTTAATAATAAACATTTTAAATATAACAAACCACTTCACGAGTACAATTTATTAGTAACAAACCTTTCCAGATGGTCCATCAACAGTTTTTTGGGTGGCAGTAGTAGCGTGTACAGTGGTCATAAGACCTTCAACAATTCCAAAGTTGTCGTTTATTACTTTAGCTAATGGAGCCAAGCAATTAGTTGTGCATGAAGCATTGGATACAACTTTGAACTTTGGGTCATAGGCTTCCAAATTTACACCAACAACAAACATAGGTGCATCAGCACTAGGTGCAGAAATGATAACTTTCTTGGCTCCCCCTTCCAAATGAGCAGATGCCTTTTCAATGGTGGTGAACACTCCAGTAGATTCCACTACATAGTCTGCACCAGCAGATCCCCATTGGATAGCCTTAGGGTCACGTTCAGAGAATACCTTGATCTTGTTTCCTAATTATTAAGACATTAAATATTAAAATCGATAAACATTTTAAATATAATTGTGTTTACCTCCAACTACAAGATAGTCTCCTTCAACAGAAACTTCACCCTTGTAACGTCCATGAGTAGAATCATATTTGAACAAGTATACCATGTACTCAATGCCAATGAATGGATCATTGATGGCTACAACTTTAGCACCTTTTTCCAACGAAGCTCTCAATACCAATCTACCAATACGGCCAAATCCATTGATACCAATGTTGGACATGTTTGAGTTTTTTTTATTTTAACTAAAAAATAAAGAATACATTTTATTAGTTTAAATACTACAATACAAACAAAATATTTATAATAGGTAATGTAAAAATTGCTTAACATTTGTTTTATTTTAATTTTCAGATAAATACTAGGCATATAGGCAGACGCTGTCTGCCTATAAGTGCGCAAAAATATAAGTACTACATTATAAAATAAGTATACGATACATGTATCTATTTGATATTATGAACATTTTATTTCAATATGAAATTTCAAGTACATCAGGTATTAACAAATAGACATGTTGACGAAATTTTTTTTATTTATTCGTCTTAATGTTAGATCATTAACAATATTTCTTGTTAGTATATCGGTGTATAAACAAAAAAGGTTTGATGATATTCCAATGTGAGAGTACACAATAAAAAATTATCCATGTGAAAAATATGGATGTTGAAAATGAAATCCACATAATCATAGTTTGTCCTTATGACTTATTTAATCATCGCAAATGCCAAACATATTAAAAATTTTAAGAGTTTGAACTGAATTGATGCATCAGTGGATATATCATAATAATAATTGGAATGCGTTGCAATAAAACATGGTCTCCTCTGAACTTTCCATTTGATATTGTTGTTTATATTTCGAAGCAAAATTATAGGTAAACCAATTTTCAACCATAAGTCATGTGGTAGAAATCTTTGCGAATCGAGTGAATTAAAAAATTCGACGAGATAATTTACAATTTCATTTTCATCTGTCACTATATTGATAGATTTAAACAAAATTGATTCATCGGGCCAGGTTTGTTGTATTATAAAGTTGATTACATCAACATAGAAATGTTATAAGATAGAAATGAATAAGTTGTATATGATGTGATAATTTACAATCAGAGAATAAATAATTACACGCTTATATAGGTACAATTAATAGAAATATCTTCATTTAATATATAATAACATGAAAGCTATAAAAAGGAATAAATTATTAATAACGCCTACATATTCATCAATGAATAAATACTTCAGTAAATTAAAACAATTATTTTTGTTAGATAAGGATAAAAAAGATAAGTTTCTAATATTTGCCTCGGGTAATTGTTCAAATTAAGTAAACAAACCACAATCGATAACATAATTAGGGAAATTAGATTATTTTGGTTATCATTTATCAATTATAATTATACATTTCTTTATGGTTTATAACGATTAATACTTATTATTACATAAATTAACCGATCTTAATATGTACAATATAAATTATCATAAATTATCTTTATTATAAATAATTTGTAATATGAAAAAATTAAAAAGTATTATATTATATACAATGTAATATAATATACATAATAAATATTATGTACAATATTATAGTTAAATACGCACATTATTAAACGTGAAACGTCTATTTTTGAATTTAAAATTTTATACTAAAACTTTAATAAAAATATACATTTTATACGTAACAATATTTACACGATAGAATAATTTCAGAAAGTCTGTTAGAAAAATTACATTATTTATTAGACAGTAGATATCTATACATAAAATAAAATAATTTCTTTAAAAAATGTTTATAAAAACCATTAACACTACACTATATCAGTACTTCAAATTTTAGCTTAATTTACACTAATGTTAATTTTACGTGGCCAATTCAAATATTAGTATTAATTATTAAAAAATTGAACTAACATTCACTGTATCAAAAGACATTAAATACGTTGTTTTATGACTTAATTGTAATAATTTGCTACATAATGTAAAAATCAATTAAAAACTTAAAGCTTTAGATTTCCCAAAACTTTTATTTCAGTATAAATACCTATTGAAAATATAATTTAATTTAATTAAGTACCTACCTAGTACCACCCACCTGTTATTTAAAAGTATTTATGGAATGGAAAATAATTATTTTCCAGTCGTACAAGGTAATCTATAGTTTTTAAATTTAATTTTGATATAAAGTAAATAGGTGTCGTAATGAATAATGATATAAGTACTATTATGTGGCACACTCTATTCTAAGTATACTATAAACACAGAGAATTTTTATTTTTCAAGTTTAATATATACAAATAAGGTACATCACATATTCACATAATCAACGGTTATAAGCCAATTATAATACTTAAAGTAGGGTTTCAATAATTTGTAGGTAGACTGAAACGAAATAAAAACGTGATTAACTATCGTGTGTTAAACACGAGACGGAAAGTTCAGAGACGAAGGATGAAAGGGCGTCCGATGGTCAATATTCAATGTGAAGGTCGGGCCAAGGTCATAAATCGATGGCAAATGTCTACATACGAAGGCAAATACGTGCACTTAACGATCAAGAATTCGAGATGTTATCCAAATGAAAAACGACCGACAATCGTATTTGGGAGAGCGAACGCGCCGCCGAGTTTTTTCGGTTTTTTATTGACGACAGTACCGTAGCACACGCCTAGATAATGGCGGCGTTCGGACGAATTTACGACGAACCGTATAAATAACACCGACACCCCAAAAGACCGGTCGGTGGTAACGACGTTGGACGGAAAATTGCGAAAAAAACCGTCGATTCGACAAAAACGTGAAATAAAATCAATAAACGAACGACTTACTTTCGAACGACGACGAATGGACCAAAGACGCGACGACTTGAACGAGACGTGCACCGTAAATGAATCGAAATGGTGCCCGGACGGCGGACGGGGATCCAGCAGAGAAGTCTCAATCGGCGGCCGGGCAGCGCTCGGGTCGCGTGTTTCGTTCGAGTCGTTACGCGCGCATGACGTACACAGCGCGCTCGGTCGACAACGAGCGTCGTGACGTCTCGTCCAATCGGTGCCGTGCGTGAACGAGTACCGGCTTACCTACGGTATCGGCACCGTCGTCCGACGATTATCGACCGGTACCGCTGTAACCACGTTACCGCGGTCACCAACGCGTCGATAGAAGCAAACAACACTAACTTACTTCCCGGCGGTCGACCATTTTGTCGTTTTCCTACGGCGGCCCGCGGTGGCGGAGGGAAACGAACGTTTCGTAATATTACGTCAGAGGTCGCGGCAACCACCGCCGCCACCGCGCCTAACGATATTCTCGGGCCGCGTTGGATCCGTTTCAAGGTGAAACGATATTTTCGAAAACGCCGCCGTCGTAACTACCAAGTATATCCGAGTACACGGCTATAACAAATAATTTGTCCACACGCGTTGTTCAATAGGTTTCAAAGGTACGCTGCGCGTCGAATATACCGAGCCTAATCGACGGGCACTCGTTCCGCCATATTTGCTAATATTTTATAATTATTTGTGGTCTCTCCCCGCAATGTCACGAAATAATAATGTACGTTTAAAGACGATTTTTTTTACGCCCTTACGGTATATACTTTTATTTCGCGGCAATTCAAACGAACGGTTTATAAACGTGCTAAGCCGATGATGATACCTATTTCGCGCGTGTAAGTTAACCTATTCCATCGTATACTCGTTTCGGAATTGTTCGAATGTCGGTAGATAATAAACTAAAAAATCCGACGAGTATTTACCGAATAATCGCAGTATCTATTCGAATTATTGACGGGTGATAGGAGGAGCTCTTGTCTAATTTCGCTGTCTTCGTTCATAATTTATTTCTATATATTAAACGGATTGTGAGTACATAATTCGTAATAATAAGTTTTCGAATAACGTACACAAAGCCGGTCGATTGTTTAACGATTCGTATGGTTTGTCAGTAGACTTTTTTGGACGGAAAAGAGAAAACTAGTAAGATCGTCGAGTTTTATTCGACACTACGTACGTATACGTATATCATATACGCATTATCGCTAATTGGTATATATTCTTGAGATGTTCACGCGGTTGTTTTAAAAACGCGATCGATAAAGTGCCATTAAAATAGTGTAATACGCGGTGGCGTAACAATAAGGTTAAACTACGAGGTCAAGAGTACAGAAAGTCCTCGCCGTTGAAAGTGGAAAATTCGAAAAAGAAATCGTAATAATTTCGTGGAATAAAGCGATTTTGTTTCGTTTAAACGATGTTCCCGTTTTAATGCGGCGTAAGGGTACGGGTAGTTTTTTTTTTTAATTTCCATTTCCAATTTGTTCGTTTTTATCACACTTAAGACGCCTACGAATTCGAGAATATTTCGCTATTTAAGAAAATCGAGCGCAGTTACCTTTACGTTATTATTTATCACGCCGAGGCGGTACTTACCTAAAATTAGCGTCTATTAGTTTATTTCGCCACAGGCATTGTAAATCCTAATTACGTCACTGGCAATATGGCAAAATAGTTGGAGGTCATTTCTTCGTAATTTTGTTCAAAAAATATTATTTTATCACCGGGCAACTTTTTCGTATGATTCGATATTTAAACTGAAAATATAAACCTCACTCATTGTCTACGAGACCGTGTTATTATTATACGTACCATTTTTGCGCACAATTATTTCGTACTAAACATATAGGCGCCCGCGATTTATTTTTATTTTAATAAACCGCAAAATTTTGATCGTTAGATACTAAAATTAAGTATATACTCACATACGTACTCCTCTAATGCAGAATATATCGTTCAAAATGGTCGTACATTTTTGATTTTCGCCAATGTTTAAAACTCGGATTCCACAACGATGAATTATTTTATTTAGATTGGTGTTAATAAAACGTGTGATTTTGGGCATTTGCTATATTAATCATATACCGCCGTGTACGTAGACATGTAATATAATCTTTATCATTTTTTATACAGTTTAATAACACTCACATAATATATAAGTTCTTACACTTATAATTATGTTCAATAGAGTATATATATATATATATATAGTTACAATTCTTTTGGAGCCTTGATAAAATTATATTGATCATTATAATATTATTTATAAGCGCGGTTAATTTATCAAGAATATTTATCGGCCGTACATTTATACATACTTGTGCAATGATTTATTGACGTCTAATAAACGATTGTATACACAGTGGTTTTTTTTTATTATGAAACATCGCGTTCTATTTTTCTTATTATATATGCAAATCTATTTAAATACCGACGGTGTTTAGTATATTACAATAGCTAAAATTGTTGTACAAATTATAGACGTTTATTGACTTAAGTTAATGAACATTTTTTTTGGCAGACATTTGCCTACCCTCTAATTTGTATTAAACATAACGAGTTTATGATGTTTATGTAAAACATCAGGCGGCAAATTTCTAGGGACATCTAATTAAATTATTAAATCTAAAAATAATATTTATGTTACAAAATGTAAAAATTAACAAACAAATTTTGCTATTCAAATAAATATAATAATTGGTATTTATTTCTAAATAGGTTGTGAATTACATTAATACATTTTATTAATAATTATTGTTGGACTTAAAATATATAGTTAAACATTTAAATTTAAATTAGACACATAGCTAGTGACATTAATATAATTTATATGCAGTGTTTACATTGGTTGGAAGTGAAGAAGAGTGTAGATTATTTACTACTTTTTTAAAAATATTTTAGTCCATTTTGTAATTTTTTTAAACGAAACGCCAAAAACTGGATAATTAAAATATAATATCGTCAATTTTGAAATCATTAACTCCTTCATTATTTTAAGGCTTTTCTAAGACAGCAAATGGGACATAATTGGGACTAAGGGAATGTAATTTTTTTTCTACTTTATTATTAAGATAAAACATTTTATTAGGTAAAATATATTTAAAATTGTTTTCGTAGCCTGCCAATTTATGACTGTACAATATATAATAGTAATACTTATTACTCACTATAAATATATGTGTGTGTGTGTATGAAATGTAAATTTATTTTATAAATAAGTTTATTAATACCTATATATTGAGCTTAAGATTCTAGGGCCATGGGCATAAATAAATAATTCATTTTTTGACGTCCATTTTATATAAGTTATTATTAGTATTTACTTATGTTAAAATATTTTTTTGTTAAAATTTTTAAAAGCGAAGCATTTAGTATATAAAAAGAATGTGGGAAGAGGGAGTAAATTCCTGTTTTTTTAGCTAACTATCTATGTACATAGCAATTTGTAAATTATATACTTTTTTTTATCAATGTATGATTTGAAGCTGAGGTAAAGTATTGTCTACATATGTATACCACTTGGTTTTAGAACTACAATTTTTCTTTATATATATATGTTTTCAATTTTTTTTATCATAAAACCAGATAGGAGCTTATTTTTTTTAACCTTCGAGTTTGATTAACTAATTAGTTAATGACCAGAGACATTGACCAATAATTTATACTGACGTATTTCTTACATAATTTTTTAACATATAAGTTTAACCCAAAAACATAATTATATTTATGTTAATAATATACGAAACATTACTTTTTCACTTTTGTAAGAAATTGTACTATTCTTAATGAAAAAATATATTTCAAAACAATCTAACCTAAAACGAATAATAACATTCATTAATTTAGACACAATAGTTGCAACCAAATTCTTAATATATACTTTTAAGAAATTCTCAAATCTACGTTCAATATATGAAGTTTGAAGAATATTGAGAATAAATAATTGTATATACAAATGTATACTATCGTTGATTATAAAGACTAGTATTTTAGTTATACAACGAAATATATTTATTTGCTATTCTGAAAATGGGTCATAGGATTTTGATAAAACCGGTAGTTGAATCTAATGTTTTTAAGGACAATAAATCAATTTAATGTGTTGCCATGTCATTCTTACAAACATCAATTAGGATTTTAAAATTTGAATATATTTAAAATAACTTATTTGTTTCACTTTAGAAGTAAAAAGAAACTTAGTAATGATCCATCTAATACTAAATAGTGTATATATATATGATGTAGTTAGATCTTAACAATTTTAAAAACCTTTCACCGTACGCTTATACTGTATTCTTACGTTTAATGTAAAATAATATTTATTATTAATAAAAAATATGAATGTGTGGATATATATATAAAGAAAAGAGGACTAAGGAGCTTATTTTTAGAGAATTAACAACAACCATTTAGAAATAATTCATAATTATTGTATTCTTACTATGTTATAACATAGGCGGATGTATAATATTTATATCTGGACAACTTTTCCATAAAAAAAAAAATCGACTAAACATACTAAAACACAAAATTTCAATAATGAAACTATACAAAAAAGATAATAATAATCAACGTTAATTTTTACTTCAATTGGAAAATAATATAATTCGCGTGTAACTAAAATAAATTAATGAATGACAAAATACAGACAGAATATTTTCACATTAAAATGTATATTTTGTCACAAGATGGTGTGTTCGTATAAAGGTGAAAGGTACTTATTAATTTTATATTAAATTTGTGTATGTATACATACATACATATATATATACATAATGTAGATATTTTTTGAGTACCTAATTGGGAATCACAATTAATTATATAAAAACAAAGTTTAAATAATATTGTTAACAGGTATTAAAATTATATATATAAATAATTTCAACACCTGTTAACAATACTATTTTCATATGGATTTTTAATGATTTTCAGTAATATAGGGACGGTTTACTAAATAAACCTAAATAAGTTTATAAGACACAACTATAAAATGAAATGTGGGTAATTTAAAACTATCGAGTTTTAGGTTAAAATTGTCCAACGCAAACAAATAATATTTTGAAATAATCGGTTTTTTCTCTTTCATTCTTTTGTACAAATTAGAAATTCACGTCCCAGCCTGAATTATCATCCGCTGGTGGGCTATCTGCGTCAGGTGGATAATTATCGAAATTGCTGGTATCTACAGCACTGCGAACTTTTGGCAAGATAGGAGGTGTAAGCGTTCGATTCCGCAGTCCTTCCCAATTGAAACCATCAAACCACCTGGGGCACAAAAAAAAAATGAAAAAAAAAATCACATCGAAATTAGGTAATTGACGTTTTATATTATCTCGTTAAATATCATGTATCTTACTTGTGTTTTTGTACTTCGGTTAGTCGTTCGGCTGGATTATCTCTGAAAAATCGAAATAAAATTATTGTGAGAAATCCCAAAACAATCGGTTCTACTTTTATTAACGACATTTTCGTTGTAAAGAAATATCAATGTTCATTACTACCAAAGGCAGCATACCTGCATAATTTCTTAATTAAAACTCTCGCATTTCTCGTTATATTTCGTGGGAATTCTATTGCATCTATGCCTTTAAGAATAATGTTGTACGTCTTCATCGGATCTGCTCCAGTAAATGGTGGTGTGCCTGAGGAGAATAAGAACATAAAAAAAAAACGTTTTATTTCGTTTGATTGAAAACTGTCGTATTAACAAGTGGAAACACCTACCAGTAAGTAGTTCAAACATAAGTACTCCCAAAGACCAGTAGTCTGCGCTAATATCGTGACCTCTGTTAAGGATCACTTCTGGCGCAACATACTCTGGTGTTCCACAAAATGTCCAGGTTTTTCTTCCGTTCTGATAATGTATTCAAAGTACCAAAGTACAATAATTTTAAAAGGATCAATCGTACAAGTCAAAGTAGTTAATCAATACTAACATGCAGTTTTTTAGCGAAACCAAAATCGACCAATTTCACATAGCCGCTAACGTCCAAAAGTAGATTTTCAGGTTTTAGATCTCGATAGATGATGTTGCGAGAATGTAAATAGTCGAATGCTTCAACGACACAACCTGTGTAGAACCGTGTGGTAGAATCATCAAAATGTCCTTTATCTCTGCAATTCAATCAATATGTTACGTTAAATGACAACAGAACAACTAAAACATAATTAATACATTGTTTCCTTAACAGACGATTTTCAACTTTGTCAATTTTGAAAATACTCCACTCTAGTTTTATTATTCGATTACTATGCATTTCGTTTACATTAATGTACAGTCGTAAATAATATTTACCTCAATATGGTCCACAGTTCTCCGCCAAGACAAGACTCCATGAGCATGTATAGATATTTTTGGTCTTTGAATGTCTTGAACAGCTTGACGATGAATTCACAATTAGCCTCGCCCATGATCTCTTTTTCGGACATGATATGCTGCTGTTGTCTCGTCTCGACAATCTGTCAACATAGGAGAGCCGACGTCGGCAGGTAATTCATTAATTTAGGAACAAAAAAAAGATTTCATCTCAAAACAGAAATTTTGAAAAAACTTGTATACATATCGGGTTTAAGTAAAGCGTTTTTTTTATTGGTTATATAAAAAACTAAAATTGGGTGAATTAACTGTTGTTAAGTTGATAAAAAAAGAAACAAAACTCTGCTCTGTAAAGAATAATGGAAATATGTAAAACTGTTTTAACAATCGATTTTCATTCAAAATTACAAAATGAATTAAGAACGATGTATATTATTAGGTAATTACTTATTTTTAATTATAAAATTGTTTTTTAAAAAAGAGAATTCTATTTTTCGTTTTTTCAATTAGTTACAGGTTTATCTTCGATAAAAAAATCCGAACAAACGTAGAATATACAAAATTAAATTTTCTAACAATAATAATAATTTTAATAATAAATCGGGTACTCGTGAGTACAAAGAAATGTATAAAATATTTAATATGTTTCTAAGTCTTTTCTTTTAATGCGGTAAATAGTGAATTATTATGTATTATATTAGTTTTGATTTGAATATTTTTTTATATTTAATTTTTGATTTTCGTTTTGGATCATAAAAATGTATTTCTTTGTATGAAATGTATTCAAAAACGTATCGATAAGATAAAAAGTGTAGGTACGTAATTAAATAATAAATATATATATATATATATACACACACACACACACACATACATTGTGATAAAAAGGATCCGGAAATTGTAATTTAAATTTCGCGGAGAAATAATGTTTCAAATTATTTATTTTTGTTAAATTGGTTAGAATGTTTTTACTTATTAAGCCACAAACGAGCGCCATTTGTTAACTAGATTGTTTACGGTATTTGGTCGCATACTTCAGAAATGCGTCACAATTTTCACAATGGACAAAAAAAATGAACAAAGAGTTTGTCACGAATGTTGGAAAAGGCTAATGGTTATTTGGTTTTATCAAAAATACAAGTGAACGAGTAGTACACAGCCTTAAGGACAGTCGATAGAGCGTTCAAAGCATGCCTCGTTTTGGACGGTCTTTGACTTCTTCAACTGACGAAAACATTGAAGAAATGAAAGAAACGGCGCTCGAAAACCGTCGTGCCAGTGTTAGAGAGATAGCGGAAGAGAACTCGACATTTCGCGAGTCTGTTCGTTTGATTTGATAATTTTGAAATGAAACGCATTCGTGTTCGACTCGTCCCGGTAAAGACGAATTTTCTTCAAAAACAATACCGTAAATCGGTCTGTTTGGACACACTTGGTGTGTCCGATTACACGTTCATAGGGAGAGGGGGGGTTTACATCAATAACTGGTAATGAGACATGGGTGTATGAATTCGATATGCGAACAACAATCATCATTGGCGGAATGGAGGTAAAAAAAACTAGTAGAAATCGAAAGAACCACGCCAAGGTTGCTCAAAATCACGGCGACATTCGTCGTTTTCTTTTTCGATAATCGTGGTTTGGTTCGCCATGAATTCGTTCCACAGCA
Source organism: Geopemphigus sp. TES_GeoC_2020 (assembly GCA_025469175.1). Taxonomy (NCBI): domain Eukaryota; kingdom Metazoa; phylum Arthropoda; class Insecta; order Hemiptera; family Aphididae; genus Geopemphigus; species Geopemphigus sp. TES_GeoC_2020. The sequence goes on from JAIPRN010001702.1 coordinate 19,685, forward strand.
ACAGATGGTCAATAAGGAACACCTATTTGATCGTATTGAAGCGTTTGCGTGAGAAAATTGGTCAAACACAGCCAGAATTATAAAAGAATTCGTGGATTTCGAACGATAATAACGCGCCATAAAGATGAAATGAGGTCAAAAAACGCAAGGAATACAATCACGCACCACCGTATTTACCGGATTTGGCACCGTGCGACTTTTCTTTTACCGATACTAAAATGAACCTGTTTTCGGTTCACGAATCGAGAACGTAAAACGAAATTCGCGGAAAGAGTCGACTGCCATACCAAAAAATACTTATCGAAAAATGTTCGGAAGTCTGAAAAACATGCTGGCATATGTGTGTTGTTGTATTGTAATGGGGATCACTTTGAAGGCGACAAAATCAACATAGACGAATAATTGGAATATTTCTGCGTTTTATTTACAATTTCCGGATATTTTTTGTTTTCATATAGTACGACGTAAATGTATATGTAGCGCTCACTTGACTTTTTTTCATTTGTTTCAAAGCAAACGACCTGGTCGAATCGTTGTTGACTTGGACCAGTTCCACGCGACCGAAACCGCCTACGCCCAGCGTGGCCAAAACTTGAAGATCCGAAAGTTTCAGACTTTGGAATTCCTTGTTTGTAGAGCTGACGAAAATGTACAATAATTCGCTGTTAGAACGTGAATGTACAGAAAGAAAAATAAATGCGAAATACTACCTACAATTGTACACGTAGCTGTAAGTTTAAATTATGTATCTACAATTTGTTTGTTTTTTTTTTTTTCAAAAAAAAAAGAAAAAAATCATAAACAATATACGAATCTATAGTATATTTCAACGAAAAAATACGTCATGCAACATGCCTAAATACGCTAAACCGTTTCATTTTTGTTTTTTTATACATATTCGCTGCATTCAAAATATTTTTATATAATCAAAAGTGAACGAACAAAAACAAAACAAAATAATAATAATAAATACCAACTACACGTAATCGTATACTTGAGCTTACCGAGAGCCTAGGACAAATGCATGTAAGTGAAAATGATGAATATTAGGTAAAAGTATTTGTAAATGATCGATGTAACGAATGGTAATTGAGGGAATATTCTATTTATTTATTTCACCAATATGATTCGTACAGTAATTATTGTGTAAGTATTTACAGTGGCGTGTTTACAGAACATAAATTATATTTTTGTTCGCCCCCCTTTTTCCCTCGTAATTGAACGGTTTTAAAAAATTTTCACGGTTTTTTTCGGATAAGGGTTACCTAATCAAATTAAACGGTCCAAGTAATTAATGAAAAAAATACCTAATAAACCCGAAATATACGTTCATGTTGTACGTTATAATTTGACACAAACAACTGCCAATATAGTTGGAAAGAGGGACAAAAACGCGATTCACTAAAATAAAGTTTTACGTCAGAAATCGTATTTTCTATTGTTCGGACACATTTGTAGATTATGCTTCGTTTGGTAATATCGCGAAAATTTAAACCATTTAAAAACTAATTCCTTATTTGCAAAGATTTCCGTTTGCTCCGTCGACTTTTGAATACCAACATATTAAATCCATTTCGGGTATTGATATAAAAACAAAAAGATTTCAAGGGAACCTAAACTGGATTTAAGATTCGAATTTGAAATTTAGTTAACAAATTATTTATCAACGTCATTTTAATTCGTTTACATTATAAAGTAATACGTTTCTTTTTGCCATACACTGGGTAGGAAAAGAAGGTAAAATGTCCCTTCCCGGGCGGTTTCATCGTGACCGTTTACCTCCGGCGTCTGTTTACAGAATTAAAATTGTTTCCAATATCCAACACGAACCCGAAGAAGATGTACGCGAGTACGCGTAAATTGCAATTCGTGTTTGTGTATCTAAAACTCGATCGGATAGAAACGAATACAATAAATTGTTGTAGTACGCGGTCGACAATTGTGCCGAACAGAAGTAAACGCGCGTCGGGCGTATAATAGTTCGATTGTAAAATTCGAATTAGTCTCCCCGTTGCGGTATCACGGTTGAAATCCGTCGGACGTTTAACAACACACGTACCGCGGACCCGTTGAAACGGCCATTTGTACAATCGACACGGGTTATTATATTACGCGATACGTACTTCGAGCGGCCTTTGATTCGTTTTATTCACGGGGGATGCCGCGCGCGGCGTATTACCTCGCCCCGCTGATCGTAATACTAGGCGAATTTTCACGCGCCATATATCGCACGTAATAACATCTATACCATCATCTATGGACCCAAAACACACATACCAACGACGGCGTGGGTGTGCGAAACGGCGGGCCCGTTAAACGTATTGAACAAGTCCACCCCGTATACTATATACGCGTACTATATATTCGTACTATTGTTATTACCTCATTCGTTCCAAAACATCGTCGTCCTTGTATCTGGTACGTATTTCATCCAGTCCGGATATCAGTTGGTTGAACGTCTCCCGGTCGATCACCAGACATGACACTCCGTCCGGGTCGCACGCGATGATGTTCGCTGTACGTAGATCGTCACTGCGAAAGAAAACGAACTTTTAGCGCGACAACGTTTTATGTTCATATGTGGTACGTACATACGCTGGACCGGCGCGTAATATCATTAAACGGTTTGGATTCGAACTTGGACGGAATTTCGTTTGGTCTCTTTTTCTTTGAGGGGGGGCGGAGGAGAAAATTTTAAGTGTTTCGATTACACCGGAGAATTCGTTACTTTTTCCGATTTTTTTTTAGCATTTCCTCGTATAGTATATATTTTACGCGTTTACACGTAACCCAACAAATTAATAATATCCCGCGCGGACGATAAAAACGCGTCGTTTTCCGACGCCTACACGTTTAATTATTTTTCGGAACATTTCATACGTCGTGTTAATATTAAAAGGTATTACAAAACGGCATGTACGTATCGTCGATATTGTATCGAATAGTTTCTGAGATTTCCTTTGTTCGGATAAAACGTAACGATTTAGAAATACTCGTAATTTTCAAAAATTATCGCTCGAAAAATTCTCCTTTAAAACTACTTGGATAATATTTAGAATGCGATTCGTTTTTGAACATTGCGTTGTTGTTATGGGTTATTTTCGGAATGTACTATTATTAATCTATATACACGCGTTGTTTTAGAATGTTTTCGAGGGAACACACGTATACGTACCTAGGTGCCATTTGATACCTATTATAAACATAAGAAGTTACGTAAAAAAATATTGAAACACGAATGTAGTCGCGTAGATAATATACTCGTGTCTGCGTAATAAATTATTTTTAAAGTTCTATTTATTAATTTTTAACATACACATATAAATATATATTCAAAGTATCGGCAATACAAATAAATAGAAAAATCGTTATTATTTTACGTACGCTTTAACAATATTGGTTAAATATTTTAAATAACAGACGATATTTAGACGATTATTTGTAGTTTTTTTAAAGATTTTATAATTGTTGTTTAGCGTTTAAAGCGTAAACATTAACGCTATTTCGAAAAATATTCGAAAACAATTCTTACTACCAGAACGGTTGTAAAACTTACTAGCATTAGGCGTTATACATACCCTTGTAACGCTTTTTCGCCAAAGAAGTCACCCTTTTGCAGAGTTCGGATGTATTTCTCTTCCGTGCTGTTAGATTGCTTTATGGTAACTTTTACCTACACGCACACAACGAATTACTGGTTATCGTAATTAATTATAAGTCAAAGGACGCGTTGAACTCGGAGCCTAAGCTGACGATAAACGTCTACCAGGATTGTCAATTAAGACGGTCTACTTCGGTAATACGCTAGAATATTTAACACGTTCGTTTTGTACCTTTCCTTTGTTGATTATGAAGAACGTGTCTCCCCGGGCTCCTTGTCGAATTATGTAATCTCCGGCGTTGTAGAAGGTCTGAAAACGAATCGACGCAATTATAAAAAAAATTCCGTCGTCCATTCATATTTTTCGTATTCTATTTTTACCTCTTCTAAAACGTCCGAAATTTTTATCAGCGTTTCTTCGGGCAAGTCTTTGAATATCGGAACACTGAAATTAAATTAAACGACAAATGAAACGCGCGAAACGTACAACACCACGGCTGCAAATGGACGTAACTAACGGTGGCTCTAGCCACGGACGGTCTGGAGGAATTTTTAAGGGCTAAAGTTGAAAAAAAATTGGTAGTCCGTAATTTTATCGAAATATTTCCGATCAATTTTCGGACGAACTAGTGGAAAACATCGAAAGACTCGGGGCGCTATAAACGCTTCCTCTCTCTCAGCTCATTTCTAATTGTAATTGTTTATCGCCCGTGCGACATTTGAAATTTAATATCATACCCCAGGTTTAGGGCCTGACTCACTGGTCCGAAGTACTGCCTTCAGGCTTTCCGGGCCAGTGAGTGTATTGCCGGTTAAAAAAAAAAAAGGTTTAGGGCCTAATCTATTTCTTTTCTCTCGTCCTCTTTGTGTGTGTGTGTACATATAATTTTAATAGTAATAATTCAATTATTTCGTTACTTTTTATAAAAAAAATTCGGATATATTGGGAAATATAAATATTTAAAATCGTTCTAACGCGTCGTTTATTGTGAATTATATAAAAACATTTCTTTTTAATTCTCAAAATTATTATGACAAACGAACGAGTTTTCCTTCGTTTCGTTCTCCAATTTATTAACCGGAGAAAACCATCGGCGAATATTTATTCGTTTAATTAATACACCGTGTTCGTCTAACAATTTATACAAATTACGCGAATATAGAGGAATTTATTACGTCTCCCATTGCGCAATAATCTTCTGAATGGTAATTGACACGCGCCGTATACCGTTCACATACGCCCGGTAAAAAGTGTTCGAATAAAAACGGAGTTTTAAAAAAACCAACAATCACCGTTATTTTTTTTACAGGAAAATTGTAACGAAATCACCCAAAACCAAATCTCCCTTGATTGTTGAAAAAGTCGTTTAATTAAGAAACCCCAAAATATAGTCTAACGAAATATAGCTTTGAATCGGCAAACATCGCGTACAAAAAAATTGTCGAATAACTATAAATGTCGCGGTCGAAAAACTTATTACAATACCTTTGGCTAATGATATACGTTTAGCGATTCGTGTTTATTTAATCGTAGAAACGATCGATCGTACGGACATAAATAAAAATCCGAAACGAATAAAATATATATTATCGAACAAGCGTAAAGAAAACGCGAATAAAAATATGTACCCGCGAAATGAATATACCGACGTAGAACTTCAATAATTACGCGTTAATAAATACGTTTAATTTAAAAAAAAAGATGTTCGATACGAAACGGTTATTATGTTATATTCGTGGCGCGCGCGCGAACGTTTAAATATTCGTTTTGGCGTAACGCACGTGATGACTCGGAGCGGGGCGAAATGTGGGGCCACCGCCACATTTTCTACACACAATTTCGACGTTTTTATGTTTAACATGGTCGTACTTTCGGGCGTGATTTGCAGCAACGGCGAAAAGAAACGGCGCGTTCTAAACGTATTTTATATCGTAATTACCTCTTGAGGAAATCGGTGTATTCCGTTTGTCTTATGAGACCGGTTCTCATCATAATAGTCTGGAAGCATTGTCGTTCGATAGCCCATAGTTTACAATCCGTGGCGGCTAGAGGACAAAAAGAAGCCCGATTATAATTTGTCACCAATACATATGACATAGACGACGTTTTTATATTTAATTGTTTCGCAAAACGAAAATATTATATATTATCACTACGTGCTAGGTGTGTGTGTGTGTGTGTGTGTGCGCGCGTATATAAATCTAAAAGTCTCTAATCCGGTTAAAAATAATAATAAAAGTTGGCGCGCGCGTGTTTTTCTCGTATTATTTACAGGACTTGCAGAGGAAGGGAAACGTCGTCTTTTTGTCGGTAATTAGTAACCAATAAAAAACCGCGTAAATACAAAACGTCACCGCGACCAGCGGTCCGAACCGATGCAAAACACGAGTAAGCATGATCGGGAACGCGAGCTCCGCCGTACTGGACTCCCATCGTATCGCGTATTGTCATATTATAATATATCGAACGGCGATCGAAACGAAAACAACAATTAGCCGTATATACACGCGTGTGTGTGCGCGCGCGTTTTAAAATACGTAGCGTTAATTGAAATGATTTAACCGATGAAACACACACAAATCATTCGTCATTGGTCGTATCGATCGTTTGTCGTTTCGAAACTAACGTTGTAATTCGAAAAACAGAAAACACACACCGATCGGATTCGATCGATCGGTACGAACGTATTATTATAATATGTATTTAACTATTATTGTATTGTAACTACGAACGATATTGTAATTATGTAGATTTCCCAAAAAAAAAAAAAAAAACCCTTTTTCGCGAACGCGCGCGTGGTACGTACCGAAGAGTGCCGTTACGAACGCTCGGTGAAAACGTTTATTCGTCGAGAATCGATTAATATAAAGCTCTAAACGGTCCCGAGTTTTGTTTTAAACGTTAAAAATCACGAAACCGTTATCGAAAGTTCGTTTTAAAACATCGTAAACGTCCAGCGTGTGTTCGTATTTAACGTGTTTTAAACGGCCGTTGTTTTATTCGAGCGGTATCGAAAATTGTATATTTATACGGCGAGGGGAAGGTTTATGAACTGGTTTATGAAACGGTATTAAACGTGGTCGCCGCGTCAATTTAAACGCGCGCGTTATACGGTATATTATCGTCAACTACGCGTATTGGATAGTTTTTACGTTACAAATAAAATCGTCTTTACGAATTTGACGATTTTTTTACGTACGCGTCACTAACGAATGGCGTATTTAGTTCGTCCACTATACGCATTATTGTCGGTCGCGAAAAAACCCTTTAACCCCTCGCCCGAGTTCTCAATTTTGGAAAAAAAACGCGATTTATCGTTAGGCGAATCGTTTTTTTTTTTTTCTAAAAAATTACACGTGTCGCGTATTTCTAAAAATATAATAACAATCGTACAACGTACCTTTAATAGTGGCAGTACGCTTGCAATTGTATAGAATAGCCAATTCTCCGAACACTTTTCCGGAGGTCATTGTACTTAGATATTTGTTTTCTCTGCTTACCTCCACTCGTCCCTCAAAAAAAAAAAAAAAAAAACGCGAAAACATTAATAACGTTATTATTATAAATTATATAATAATATAGTGGCGTTATTGTATAACGTTATTCGGCGGAAACGCACAACGGAGACCGCGACGACGGCGCCAGTGTCCGTACATCGTTTCGCGGAAAACGTGGGACACGAGACAACACGAGCAGTTCGCGCGCGCTCATTCCTAGCTCATCCCGTGGTCGGTTAAAAGTCTCCGTCGATGTAACGGTATAGTGGACGAGTGACTGTCGTTGTTGTCGTGTAATCATTATCCGTCGGTTACGCGGGATTTCGAAACCGATTTGTTTCTGGCTCTAGTGCCGGTCGACCGGAACATCGTTACAAACACGTCGTCGTAACAACAAACGACGACGATAATATGGTAAACGAATCGTAGACGGGCTGGCGAAAAAACCAAAAACGTCCGACCATATATTTTTTCCGTACGGCCGACGTGACGCGAACGCGTCTCTTATATATATACTACGCGTATTTTACCGCGCGCTCGCGTAACGGGTGGGCGCAATTTTATTTTCGTTTCGAGCGGCGTAAAACGGAACGCGACGCGGTCAGCTCCGCGCGCGCAACAATAATATTATTATTATCGTATATATAGCGCGCCGGTCATGGCCTCGTTGGACGCGGTTGTCCCGGTTACGGCGACGTACCGTGCGTAAATAATAGGGGACGGACGACTTGGCCGGGGCACGGTTACCGACTTTGTCGAAGAACGCGACCGGTTGTCGAGGGCACTACAACCGCGGTAGATGTCGGGATGTGGTGGTAAGCAAAACAGCGCGTGTACGGAGGAAGAGTGTATATGATAGATACGGGGGGGGGGGCAAACCACGGGAACGCGAACCGACAAATGTAGAAGGTGGCGGGAAGGACGAAGGTTTCGTCAATTTCGAAACGATAGCGCCGTATCGCGCGTCGTTCCGGACAAATAATAAGGACGCGTTCGGCAAAAGAAAGTTAACCTCGGGTTTGAAATGTCCCGTTTTTACCCGGCGACGCGACGGCAACAACGTAAATGACGAAAACGGTTTACCCGCGCGCGCTTTGTACAACAAAATGGAATCGGTAATGAAAACGAAATCGAGATTACGAAAATAAAAGGCACGCGGTATGACCCGTAACGTATACCATACGGGCAAGCCGATCCGGTCTGCCTGGGAACGGCTGGGCGTAGAAGAGTACCCGAAAACGTGGACAAGAGGACTAGGTATCCCCCTACGTGGTAGGGGGGGGCGAGGGGTCTACGCGAAATCGGTGTTGGGCGTCGACACTGTGACGGTGGCGTACTAACGGCGCGGGGTAGAGATGATAAACGTCCCCCCCGAAAATTTTTCGGGTAAAATTAATTTCCTACGGGACGTATATTTTTAGTCGATAATAACGAATAATCTATTAAAGTTTGTAACGTGTCCTGTTTCGTTAGGGTCGTCCGGTTTATTTGTTTAAAAATTAACCCCCTCCCCGAGCACACGTGTTCCGCAGCCCGAATAACGGTCCCAAAACGAAACGATATAACGCGCGGGCGATTTTCGTTTTGAAAGTGAACGCGGCCCTTTTTTCGCGTTTAACGGATAGAATACGGCGGCGGGCTAATCGCGCGAGACGTCGTTCACGTGTGCCACCGGTCGGTCGTGTTCGGTAAGCGCGCTAGAGAATACCGGAGGGGCTAGACCACGCGCCTTGCCCCGACACAAAAGAACGGTTTGTTTTCGTTTCGCGTAGTAATTCGTTCGGTTACCACGTTTAGATGCGCGAGATACGTAACCACCGTCCGCCAATTCGTTCGCATTCGCCGTTCGCGGTATATGTTAAAATAAACAACGACAACCGACAACACACGCGTGTCGTAGTACTGTTTATATATATATACCTCGTACCTTACGTACGACGAGGCGCGCGCGGAGCACCGCCGCGCGAAGCGAAAACGTCCGCGGAACATTTACGGAGGCGCGTCGTGACGGGAGAAGACGAACAATTTGAAAAGGCGAAAAACCGAACGACGCGCGAAAACGGCCGCGCCTAAATTATGAACGACGGACCGTCGTTTCCCCGCGGTTTATTACGTCATCTAATTCCCTCCGCCCCGCCCCTCCTCCCGTCGTAAGTCCCGATTAGGGCTTCTATAAATGTTCCTTATAAACGCGGACACCGGGCGCCTGCGTCTACTCTAAACGACTATACGCCAAGTGTGTAACGTTGACTAAGCGCGCTCCTAAAAAAACTATCGATAGACGCGGTGGTACGCGGACAGACTACGGCCGACGATTCCATTAATATTTAACGGGCAAACGGCAAACGTTCGAAATGTCACATCCGCTCGGACCACGATCTCCTACACACACACATATATATATTAGTCTTTGTCTACGCGTAATGACTAAACATTACGACATTTTCGGCGGTACCGTAAATAAAATACGAACAACGACCCGAGTTCTCAATACGAAAATAGGCGGCGTATGGCGTAAGCGTACCACTAATGGTTACGCGCGTTTCGCTTGACGTTACTACGTTCGTAGTAAAGGATTTTCATAATACAGAGTAGTGTCTCGTCAGACCGGACTTGACAGTACCGAATTCTGTCCGGATCAAACGGAATGAACTCTATAAAATGCATCTAGAATTGGTCGCCGGATTATCTACGACGTTTATTCGTTATACACGGCGAATAATAATTATACGCGTATAGATTTTTTTAAATATCCGTCCGGATTAGTGGCACTCCGGTGTAATTCCCTCGTGGTTTGTCGAGACACGGAAACCGAAGGAGTCGGTTATAATAAATAGGTTTTTTTTGTTTGGAATCGGACGAACGTTTATGGGACACTTTGTACGTATAATATCGTACGGTTAGCGTCTAGGACGTGGCAAAGCAGTTAAACGAAAATTAAACTACGGCGACATATTTGTGATTATTATTATTGTTCGCGGACTCGGTGATCGTGGTCGATGTATACAGGCCGCGACACAGAGGCGTGACGACGACGACGACGACGCGGCCCGTCCCGCAGGCGCGACTCCGCGTGTTATATTCGACCTCGCTCCCGAAGCGGTCGTCGCTATAGTAAACGTGTTGTTAGGGGCGACGGTCGAATTGGACTCCCGTGTTGTTTTTATTCTACCGCCGCGTACGTAATATCTATACGAGTATATTAAATACGAGGAAGGGGTGGTGTCCCTATTTCCCCGCGCCCGAAATAGAGGAGAACCGTTGGATGTGCGCAATTAGTGTGATACGCGCGGTTCGTCGTCACGCGCGCAAAACGTACACAGCGAAATGGGTTCCGGTACAACCGCGGTTGTCGGCGACCGATCGGAATTCGCGCCGTACAGAGTTCGCGCCGTTACTACACTACTCGCCTTATATTCACCCGAATGTCGAATATTAGCCGGCGATCCGGGCAGATAAACCGGAAAGTAACGTTATTAGGGAGAGACGTCGCGTCGAATTGAAATCCGTACGCCAACGGAAAGCGGAAATATTTACGCGTATCGGGCTTGACTTTTGGTAACACCGAGGGCGGTACTTACTAGTACCACGGTCGTTTGGAGAAACCGAGTACGAAAACCCGAGGCGAACGGTCCGGAAATCGGGTAAACCGTCGTTGTGGAAGGACCGGTGGTGGGGAATTGGTAAAATTCTAAAACATCGGGTTCCGGTTTCGTTTCAAATCGAATTTCGCGAGCTCTAGCGGCCAATTATTCGATTTACGTTATTTATCGCGCGTTGCGGACGGTCGCGAAGATTCCGTCGTAAGTCGAACGGCGACGAGGCGGAGAGGGAGAGAGTCCGTCGCGCGTCGTGCACACAATATTAGCCGCCGCCGCCGCCAGGAGAGAAAGGTCATCGATCTCGACGGCATTATTTTCGGATTCTATTGTCGTACGCGCGAAACGCGCGCCGGCTGTGAGCTGTATAATATAGAGGAGTTTGTACGATTTGGGACCGTGAAGCGTGGTACTTCGGGGTAACGGTTTTTCGACGCGCGTAGAGAGCAGTGCTTGATACAGCGCGACGGTTGTTAAGTCCGCCGTAATGGAAGAGACCGCGGCGATTTGTCGACGAGCGAACCGACAAAAAAAACAAAAACCGTATCGCCGACGGAGTGTTGGAAAAAGTCCGAAATTCCGTACCCGGACGTCGTAATCATTTTCGTGTGCCCAAAAACGACGTTACCGTGAACAAATTACGCGTCCGCCGTGAATTACGTCGGTGTCTGTACGAAAACGCGTAATTTATATACACACACACACACATATATATATATCTAAAGTTGAAAGCGTCGCGGTTTAAGTTGTTACACGCAACACTCGTACGTGAACCGGACGCGAGCCATTTTACGCCGTAAACTATACGAGATTTTCGTTATTTTGGATCGGAGAGGTAATTATGTCGCACTCTCGTCCGAATCCGTTTCGTACAACATATACACGTGTATATATATTTGGTTAAATACGAACAGACGGACAACTTTTTTTCTTTCGTTACATTTTTTCCGATGGGTTTTTCATGCGAAAAACCGTTACAGTTCCGCGGTAACTTTATATATATATATACCGTTTATAAGTAATTAACGTATGTATTATGACAACGACGTGTGACAGATCGTTGACGAAAGGCCGAATACAATAAATACATCGGCCAAAGGAAACGTGGCGAAACGCACCGAACGAGTTTTTTCGATTTTAGGGTTCACGCGATGTGAATGCACGCAAAGTGGTCGTATTGGCGCGTAACGATAGGGTCGAAAACTGGAGGAAAAGACACGACGTGAAGACATTATTCCAAACACGTTGTACTACCGGAGAGAGGCTTTTGAAAAATCCGAAACGTTCGGACGTTGTGTTTGAACGAAAATCGGCGAATTGAAACGATCAAACAGACGTACTTTGTGGCCATTTAGGTTGAAACAGACGTACATCAACAACTCCGACTAGACATCGCGTAACGGACGAGCAACGCGTAAATATAAAAAAAAAAACCGTTTGGTGGACGGGGTTTCATTTCGGTTTTTGATTTTGGAAACGGGAACGAAAAAAACACAGCGAAAATTCATAAAGTCAGTAGTTTGTGTGATAAACCACCGTCGAAGATATATTATTGTTGACGATACGTTATTATCGACGTGGTATTCTACCTACACGCTGCGCGCAACATTTGTATATACTAAATACGCGTACACACACGTTCGCAACGTAGGCCGAAAAACGAAACGATTAAATCGATTTTTTTTTTCTACTTGTAGGATATTTTTTATCATTTTTTTTTTATATTTATTGTTATAGAGACGCGCCGTCGTTATACTTGTAATACAGAAATATATTATTAATATTCTCGTTTGTTGGCGAACGTTGACCTCGCCGCCGTGGAAATCGCGTTTGGGTAAGAAACGTATTAACACCACTGCTGCTGCTGCTGCTGCTGCTTCCAAAGACGCTATACACGCGCACGCGCATTGGGCTACTGAACACGCGCGCAGAATTTCGTTACGGCCGTGGCCACTAGAGGGAAAAAGAATTTTAACTATTCTCGCTGATGGGTTAAAATACCGCGATCAGTACCGGCGACCAATCAACGATCCAGTTCGACCAGGGATTGTCGAATATTTCTTTTCGTTTCTTTTCCGCCAACCGACGATAAACGGTGGCTGAGAACCGATTGGTAGTTTGAAAACTCAAACGGGTTTCCGCCGTATTGGAAGAACGACGCGTATGGTAGTACACAAACGAATGCAGGGGGGGGAAATGCGAATTTAGACGGAGTTTGGTGGGAGGAGGTTGGTGGCCACTGCTAAGTCGAGTTATACATTATATCGACGGTCAGTGGTCGACACTGTCCCGTTCGTATTACGTTCACGGTACAGACGCCGTTTATTCGTCGTCCGCAATCCGGACACACTTATATTGTTGGCCCGCCGACCAATCTCGACCGTCTGGCGGGGCGATTAAAACACGAACGCGACGACGGTAGATATTTGGAAAAACCCGTGAGGGGGAGAGGGGTACGTACGAAATATAAATAAATACGCGGCTATTATGTGTTTGGAATTTGCGGTTGGAGAAAAACGGCGGCGCGGTGTCGGAAAATGACGAATCAACGAGAATCGTCGTGAAAACGCTCCGTCTTCGGGCGGTGCGCGTCCGACAACGACGGCCGTACGAAACGTCGTTACCCCACCGCCGCGCGAACATCGGAACGGACGAGACGTGGACACACATTCGGCGGTATCGGGCGCGCTTCGAATCGTTTATATCGGTCAGCAGCGCCGGCCAAGCACCATGTACGCGCGTGTCCCCCGCCGTCGTGGCCGCACAGGAGGAGGTATAGCTTGGCCAGGCCGCTATATCGGGGAAGAAAAGATTGTTTTGTGTTATTTTTATTTCTAATTCGCGCGGATGATGTAAATGGTTGCCCCGTGGCAGGGTATTGGCTCGTCACCGCGCACCATTCACGTGATAGCTTTTAAGAAGTGATAGCTCTTAAGGATTATTGTTAATTAGATTCGATGTACGGGGGGCGGGGTAAAACAACGTGGGAATAGCTCGCGTTGCCCGTCTACCCTTAAGGATGATCGTTTTTGTAAGACTTTTGTATTAACTTTTTCAATAAACGATGGCGACTCACTGGTCCGAAGTACTGCCTTCAAGCTTTCCGGTCCAGTGAGTGTATTGCCGATAATATATATAAAAAAAAAAAAAAGTAGCGCCTAGGCCGCTAAATCGGGCACGAAAAGATTATTTGTATTTTTCGTAAAGGACGACGTAAATGGCTGCCCCGTAACAGAGGATTGTCCTGTCGCCGCGCACCATTCACGCGATAGTTTTTAAAAAGTGTTAGTTTTTTAACGACTATCGCGAAATAGATTCGATGTACGAGAGGGCGTGGTAAAACAACGTGGGGATAGATAGGCCGCCCTTCTCATTAAGGGTGATCGGATTGTGAATCAAATTTCGTAAAACATTTGTATTTTCAATAAACGATGGCGACTCACTGGCCCGAAGTACCACCCATTCAGGCGTTCCGGGGCCAGGGAGGGTATTCGCCGATTTAAAAAATAAAAAATAAAAAGGCGTCCGTTGGTTGTCCCGCGAAAATATCTAACGCCGTCGTGAAACGGAATAAAACCGCTAACTGACGCGTTCGACGTGAATCCGGCGCGTGTATCGGACATATATATATACACACACACGTTCGATCGCGAACATTACGAAGTCACGCGACCCGGCAAACGTATCGCGCGGTTGTTGGCAAAAAACGATCGGCGTCGTTCGCCACGGATTTCTAAATGAAAACACCTCCGCCGTCCACCCTTCCCACGTCAACTACACTCGGCGGAGCACACACCGTTTTGTAAGATCCGTAACGCCCAAGTTTTTTCACGTTTCGTCGGTCAAACGGGAATTCTGTACGTTCGTCCGCGTAGTAAATAAACGTTTTCCCGGCTACATTTCGTTCGGGCCGTATACGCGCGACGATACGATACGATTTTCGAAAACCGCCGGCGCGAAAACGACTCGAGTCACTACACCCACCCTTCTTCGTATACCGCGCGGCACTCGCCTAATCGACTCGACCTAAACCGCTCCGGTCTACGTAACCGACCGTCCGGTTAGTGGCACTACTAAACGCTTCGCGAAATCGTCCCCACTGCGCGAAACGCGACGCGGCGTCCAGACGTGTAGACTACACGACGAGTTGGTTTTCAAACGGTTGTTCGTCATCGAGTGAAAACGGTACGGCCAATTCGTAATGATAATGTTCGACGGAATCGGTCGAACGAAACGACGAATTATTTACCACGCGGCACGGCATACTCGCGCACGTATTTTGCGCTATTCTCAAACGCCGCCGTGTTACGGACAATATTATAAACAATTAAAGGCCATTAACGAGCGAGAAAATGAACAAAACACAAAAGGGTTAATCCGAACTTCGAGCCCCGGCCGGTCGGTCGGTTTTGCGCAGAGGAGGCGCGGCTGCGTGTTCTTCGATCGAGCGACGTTTTGTCCGAACAACGACGCACGAATTTGCCCCGAAAACGGTTTTCCCGGTCTTTAGGCGTACGCGAACAATTCGTACGGTTTTTTTTGTTTAAGCGCGACTTTTGTCCACTTTTAACCGTACTAAGTTACTACGTTTAGTAACTTATTCGTACGTTTAACGAGGACCCAAAACGAATCGGTCCGGGCGTAGTACAGACATGGACGTACACAATATATACCGCCCACGTTATTCGTTCGTGGCGGCAAAAAAAAACCCGTCGTCTCGGCACGGTGTGTGTGTGTGTGTGTGTATAAAATAACGGTAAACGGCGGCGACACACGACGGCATTTCGCGTGGGCACGTTGTGACGGCGTTGAACGATTATCGGTCGGTTTTTTCGCCCTTTTTTCGGCAAATACACTTGTGTATACGGAACGTACTTTTCGTACAGGTAACGGCAGTTAATAAAACGTTACGCGATTACGTTTTACACGAATCGTGGTCGCGACGACGATCGTAACAACGCGCGCGCCACGCGACTCGAAAAAACGACGGTTCCGGAAATAAATCGATTACCAACAAAACGCTCGTTAAGCGTAGTGGCGGCGGTACGTCCTCCGACCCCCCGTGCGCGTAAGCATGGATGAGACACACGAACGGCGTTTCCTGTTGGCCCGTCGGTATCAGGCCCACCTGTTACCCAACGTCGGTATTCCGACGAACGGGACGTTTTGCCGTTTTCGGAACGAACAATGTAAATGTATTTGTTCCAGTCGTTTCCCGAACGGCTTTCTTTCGTCCGCGTCGTTTACTCGCGTTATTACGCAAGTACGTCTACCTATATATCCCCACACAATAATCTGTCACGCTACTCGTCGTCCCGTTCCACGTATTATTTTATTGTTTTCCCCGGTACACGAAGGAACACGCTTCTCCTTCGCGTTTTGACGATCTTCCGTCACTTTTTTAATATCTGCATGTCGCTATGTCGACGCGATCCTTTCGTTGCAGTGAAGGCGGTTCCGTTGTTTTTCCATTAAACGTACACGCGATGTTCGCCGAGAATTTCGTCGCCGGTTTTTATTAAAAATTTAGATCTAGTTCGTAATTTTTTTTAAAAACAAGATAAACTTATTATCCGGATTTAGTTTCTCCAACTTGTATAATAACGCTGTATTTATCGAACGAGGACATTTTCTTTTGTATACCTTCGCCTGTCGTTATTTGGAATCAAATTTTCGTTATGGTTAGTTACGACTTTAATACATACAAGAATATGATCACGGTTTAATATGATTGGAAGTACAACGTCCCATGTAAGTTATGAAGCCGACGCGACACTTCATATTGACGAATCAATTGCCGCAAGTGTCCTTTCGGACGAGATAATCTTAATTCGCTTATAATTATCGAATAATAGTAAATTTGTCGGTTGTTTAAAAAAAAATTCAATACCCTTTCTCCTTTATTATACGTATTCTTTGAACCCCGCGCAACGACGTTACTATTCGATTCGGCCATTAAGATAAACGTATTCGGTGGTTCGTCCATTGTAAATCGTCGCTTAGTGGATTTTCTTTTTCTGATTTAGGGTGTATAAGTTACAGAAAGCTATTTCATCTTGTTTCTGAGTCTCTCGAAACGTCATTATTTATTACCGCCTGGCGATTTATTAATAATAATTAGTTCGTCCAATTTTTCGTAAATACCGTTCCAGTCCCGTCGGATAATTGATTAAATATGCGTTTTTGTTTGGAGTCGTTACGACAGTATTTTCGTATAATCCGTACTCGCGTTTTCGTTGAAAATTGTTTACGCATTTATTAATAGGCTAGTTAGTATAATTTTTATGGATCGAGGTACTCCTTTTACGAGAATTGGACACAAAGGTCCGTAATTTTAACTTGTACGTTCCCTATTGTTTACGTACATCATTTTTTTTTTAATGTTAGTCCGGCCTTAAGTTTTTTTTATAATCATCACAAAAATATCGCAGTTAATCGCTAGATGTTCTCTTTCGTTAAACATTGCTTCAGTTTCTTCGAACATATTATCTCTTTGTTCTATGGTCTGCCCTAATGAGTTTGACTTTGACCTTATTTCCGATTTTTCGATTGCGTGTTCGTGACGTTTCTGTAGCGTATTCATTAGTATATTATCGTAGAATTAATCGTGGAAGGAATATTTGTTTTTTCGTCTCGGTTTAGATTATTTATTATCACGTATTCCTCGTCGATTCGATTAATTGTATACGTTTGTTTCCGTTCAATTTTTCGGTACGCAGCAAGGCGATTATTAATATTTGATTTCTTAATCATTTTTCTTTCTTCACCGTGTTAAATGTGCGTCAGTATTCTCGGCGTACGTACAAAATGTACGGCCAATTTCATTTACGCGCGTAACAAATTAGCGAACCGTCCGAAAAAAAATTCTACAAATTCTACCATCGTGTTTTATCGAAACTCGGAACTTTATTTATCGCTCTTGTTTGTTACGCGCGTTCGACGGCGGAAACCTAGCGCACGAGCGAAGCCATTTTTTTTGAACATCCGCGCTTGAACTTAATTTGACTATTTTACCGACGTCACTACGTTCATTTCACTGTGTACGCCACTTCGTTCGGAATTGTCGGGCGCGCGTTTTATCGCAACTATCGATTTGCCGAGATAATCGAGAGCACGCGAACGGGCTACGCTGGAAAATACGCGAGCAAACGAAAATCATATCGACGCAGTAATTTCGCCGTCGTATATTTTCGATTATTTCGATAACGAAAGTTTATTGAATGAATAACGGCTTTTGAATAGGGGGATTTTGGCGAACGAAACGCTTTCCTTATTTCGTTTTTATTATCGGTAAAAAATTTCTAGACTCGTTTTCAAGGGCAATTACGTATTAATATATTTATAAGGATATACCCAGCCAGTCGAAACGAGTCCACCTTGAAATTAAAACGTTGCGCCGCTGAACGTAACGGTTATCGCGAAGAGCTGGGTTGTACAAGACCGTAGAGCGGACGAGCGAACGATTAATTACATTTTTAACAAACGTATCGAATTTCTCACGACTCAGAAAAATGAACCGCGCGATACGTATAAATAATATTATGAAATGAACTTCTGGCGGCACATATATAAATATATATTTGAAAAGGAAATCGCTAGGCATCATATCGTGTACGTAAGTATTAAATTATACGGAGTTTATGCGGCAGTAATAATATCCGTCTGTTATAGTCCCACCGAGTTATTCGTATGGAGTTTTCGAACGAGACGACAACAATATTGAAACGACGAACGCGGTTTACGATAAATCGTTATTTGTATAAACGCGATTTCAATTACGACCGTGTAAAGTACGTACCGGGCGTTTACCTCTAAACATATACGCGTACCGTCGTATAGGGGAGGAGCCGCGTTGAAAGAACTCGCACGTTTTCGACCGAAGGTCCCCGCGTGAACTTTACTTACGGTTTCGGCCAAATACGAAAAGGGCAGATAGGAACACGGAGTTCACGTATTTATACTGTTACCAATATACGTATGCCTATACCATATACGCAAACACACACACCGTCATCGCCGTTTCGTTGTTTTCGCACTTTCACTAAATCCGTATACCTATATATATATAATATAATGATTACTATTGAGGTCACGGAGCGGCGATTTCACAAGTATATACGCGTATTATGCACGAAAACGGCGGCCGCGCGACGGTTTTTATAATATATTATTATTATTATTATCGAGCGACGGTGATTTAAGAAGACAAACCAACCGTGAGTCTCGAACTGTGCGGACGACGACCAAGAACATATCGAACGCATCGTCGCCGCGGGACCAGCCCGTATAAGCGACTAATACGGCAAAAATAAAAATAAAAACCGTCAGGCAGTTGTCTGTCGACTAACCTCCCGAAGAGAAACCCGTATAGATTAGGTCAGATTATGTACACGTATACAATATTATTTATTAGAACATCCCGAGCGAGATGGTTTCTTTTTTCGTTTTTTAATATTCGATTAATTATTAAAATGTCTTCTGTAACAGGGCTTTCGAATGCACGTCCGCGCGATATCCGACTATACTATATATTTATGATGCGATTACATTACGTGTTATACGCACGGAATCCGGAGGAGAGCGACTGTGATTTGTAAGCACGCGCGCGCCCATCCGAACGGTTTATATATATAATACTGGGGCAGTTCAATTGAAAGGCACCGGCGGTATTTTATAAAATATTTCCTCGAGAAACGGCGACGATTACGTAACACTTACTCCCGGTGACGTAAATATGATTTATTATTACATATACAAGGGGGAAGGTTTCGAGGGTTTTGTAAATGGAACAACGGTAGATAATATTGAACAAAAAAAAAGAACGTAACGAAAAATCAAAAAACTCGTACACGTTAAGTGCTTTTAATATGTCTTGTCTATGGTTCAAAAACCGATATTAAATTTTCGAAGCGCGTTCGAATCGTATACGTTCAAACGTTCCGAAAACATTGTTCGACGCTTGGATAGGGTTATTTCGTCGCGTTCGTTATTTATTTGACGAAAAAACACTCGACATTTCAGGGACGGACATACGTAAAATAAATAATACTTTCCTTTTCTCGACGTAACTACGTCGTTGCTTACTCCGAAAACGGACCGGAATCGTCGGGTAGTTAGTGAAATTGTAAAACGTTTCGGCGACTGAAAATATTGTTTGATTCTGCGTTACGGCATTCTCATTTCTATTATACGTACGTTTTCGACCGATAGAGTACATGAACGAAGAACAGTCGAAAACTATACGTGTGTTTTTAAACCCTTCGGCCGACCTAACAATTTCGACGATTATTATTCGACGTCGTGTTGTGCACGTGTGTGTATGTGCGTGTGTCGCCATATACGTTCGTCAATGTCGCAGTGTTGTTTGTATACCTATTAATTCGTTGGTAATTTTGTTTTTCGCTGTAAAGACTTTGCAAACGATACGCAGATAACGAAATTATTACGAAATAAACGACACAATTAACTAGGGCGACACGACACCGGAATAATATTGTATGATAAACGTGGACAATCTAAACGACTCGATATTTTTAATTAAATTAATTTTAACGATTCGATGGTTCACAGTTTGGTATATAATACACGATTCTGCTCGACAAATATAAAACGCATCAACCAGTACGAGTACCTAGGGTAATACGTAAATTGTGAAATACAATATTGTGGACTATGTACGACGAATGTCTTAATGAAATAAAACGTTCAAATTTTTATCGTACTTCAAACCGAGTAATGAGAATTGGTCGGGTTATGTTCGTTATTTACGTGGCGCGTTTTAGAATGGAAAAAAATACGTGTACCGCGTTTGTCGCGAGTTGTTCGCCAATGGCGATTTTAAAATAATTCGCCAAACTATTGGGTCTTCAAATTTCGAATACATTTTAAATTGTAGCGAGATACGAAAAAGTAAGCGTCGAGACTATTTAAAATAATAAAGTGGCGTTGGTTTTTTTTTTTGGCAAACGTTTAACGGAAATCGAACACTCGATTTGTTTTTGCTTCGTTCAAATTAATTTATTTCTCGAATCGAGTAGAAAGACAATCAAACGAATAAATTAACAAGTTTAAAACATTTAATTACGTAGCCGCGGTTTCTAGAAATTCGTGTCATCGGATTATAATTTCCTTACATAGATAAAACCGTAACCAAAAATGTTTTTCTCCGACGGAATACTATAAAGCGTTACAAGACATACTGTGTACGTATTTTTACTTTTACGCATTTAGATTGCATTACCAGTGTACACGTTTTTGTTCGCACGATATTCCGACATACATATATTATTGTGTGTGTGTGTGTGTGTGTGTGTGTGTGTGTGTGTGTGTGTGTGTGTGTGTGTGTGTGTGTGTGTGTGTGTG